>JAWZYT010000148.1:617500-835000 GCA_034508575.1 Petrolisthes manimaculis | reverse complement strand
GATTAATTAACTAAGAACCGAGGGTTCTATTTAGTACCTTTTGGGCATCACCAGTGGTGTTAATAAGACCTGAACAGGATAAATAGACTACTTAGATAGATTGACTCAGAAATAAAGTAAGAAATAGACGTGTGTTTTAATCTGACATTATCCCATGAACCTTACTCCTTCGGAGATAAATTCTATTGCAACTCTCTTCGCGTTAGTTTCGGCTAGCAAAGGGTGAGTTACAACACATACATGAGGGCTCATGATGTCAGTTATGGTGAGGCAAAGAGGAAGGTGGAGGGGGTAACCCAGGTTCCCACTGTATCCTATGCCGGAGCTGTAGCTGGCTCATCTACTGCTCCTGCTATCGGTGACCTCTTGAAACTTCTACAGGCAAAATAGAAAGAAAATGAAGCATTGACAAGTATAGTAAATAGTTTGGAAAATACAGTAGGTGAACTAAGAGATTTAGTTGCAGAACTTGTTGAATCAACCCAACAACAGAAAAAAGAAACCCCACAAGGCAAATGAAACCGTAAAGAATAAAAAATCTCATTCTCGTGACTCCCACGAAGCATGTATCCGGGACTCAGCCAGCTCGTCGTGCGTCGAGCTGCTCGAGGACTGGCTATGTGACTCGTGGAGAGGAACAGGCGATGGAGACTATCATTTCCAAATCATCCGTGGGAGGTCCCCGGGAAGTGCAGGGGAGGAGGGGTGCACTCCTTCCCAGCCCAAGAAGGTTCGCCAGGACCAAGATCTAAACATTTCCAATTCTAAACAAAGAGTCTTTACACATTATTTTCCCTCTCTGAGAGTTTCCCCATGTATTAATTTGAAAATTTCTCTCATTACTAGTAGCTGAAAAAAGAACTCGTCAGAGGGTGCATACAGGTCACCTCTGTTAACAAGATTTGTCCAGTTTCTTCTGGTATTATCATTACCTGATAACTTATTTCCTAAATGAGTGTATTTTAGGCTGAATATCCTTACTATGTACCCACCAGTATAAGATAATGCCTCTTCTTCAATTATATCACTGCTGCTTTTTCTATGCATTTACTTGACAATACACAATCTTGCTCCTCATCTACATATACTTCATCCTCTCCTACATCAAAATCTTTAAACATAAGGTTTGTCAGACATATTTCTAATGCCAGCTCTCTGTCTTGGTTTACACATTCCATATCTAATCTACCTTCACTTACTACTGTCATGCCGGTATTATCATGATCACTAGCCACTAGAGTGGTATTGTTTTTTTCACTGACTAGAGCATCGTTTCTACCTAACAACAATGTCCTAAGCCTATACTTAAATTTATCAGCATTGGGGTGCTCATGAGGACCATCTATTTGCCTAATGCATCCAAAGAAATGTTCCAGGCAGTCCTGATTAATATATTCATTATATATTCAATGTTGTTTGTAGCTTTTAGCATATTATACAGTCCTATCTATGACTGACTGACTGGATAATATGACACCCTTTTGAAATTTATAAAGACACCTTGTTTTAGGACTCTTGACTCTCATAGATGTCATAAGTTGTGTAACAGCATTGAGGATGTTTAAGTGACTCTCCATATCAATGTCAAATGTATGGTGTGTTGGTATATCACCATACATATGACAAGAGTTTATGATATCAAACCAATCATTTATAAGAGAAATAACATTTTATGTAACTTTCCAGTTAACACTCTCCAAAACTCCCTTCTCTCCCAGATATTTTATGGAATTTAAGGAATAAGGAAAAGAGTAATATATTTTTCCAGTTCCCTTTGTCTTTTTTGTTGTGTTATAACACCCGTACACTGTACTCGGCATCGCTGGGCCAGGTAGCTAGTACATCTATATTGAATACACTGGTATTCTATCACTGTTGGTCTCACTGGAAGTGCAGGAATATGACTGAAATACAGTGAGTGACTGGTGAAGTGGTGAGGGTATCTGTGAGAAACATGTACCCTGGTGGGCTACCTGACGTCACGAGGGAGGGGATTAACACCTCGACCAGCGCGATGGCTGACCTGTCTGTTTAGATCTTGGCCAGGACGAACATGGCCCCCCACACCCCCGTAAACCACGATAATCTTCGAGCTGACCATATAGTACAGCGTTTCCCAACCTGGGGTGCTAGCACCCCCTGGGGGTGCTGAAATCAATTATAGGGGGTGCTGGGATGCGATGCACACATGGCAGTAAAATATCACGTCTAAAAACAAGATATTAGTTAGGGGTGCTGGACTGCTTAGACATGACAACAGGGGGTGCTATGGTCGGAAAAGGTTGGGAAACACTGATATAGTACAATGGAGCTGTCGAAGTCTTAGAAGTAGATTAAATGAACTTAAACTATTGTCCTGCACTTACCCTGCCGATATTATTGCCCTTCAGGAAACTCATCTGGATAACCAAGTCGAAGACGAGGTTATCCAGCTTCGGAACTACGAGTTAATTAGGAGGGATCGAAACGGGAGTGGGGGAGGTGGGGTAGCTCTCTACATCCGCCGTTCCCTCCCTTTCACTGAGGTGCCATCTAATTTCCCTCTGGAGTCTGTCGCCTGCAGAGTGAAATTCGGTGGTACCTACCTGACTGTCTGTTCTGTCTACTGTCCTCCTGATACAGTAACTTATGATGATGTTTTTGATCTGCAGGACAGTCTGCCCTGTAGAAAATTAATTTTCGGTGATTTTAATGCACATCATACGTTATGGGGATCCCTGCAGGATGACAGGAAGGGGGAGCAAATGGCTAGGCTCATCAGTGATTCCGGTTTCGTCTCCCCATCAATTGCCCCTCTTGCCAGTGGCTACCTATTGATGACTCATTGGAAAGCGTCCATTTTCCTATTTTGATTAATTACAAAACCGACACTATTAAAGAGCCTTCAGCACCTAAATTTAACATAAAAAAATCAGACTGGGTGTCCATCACAAAGAGTCTCAATATTGAAATTGTTGGAGAAACAATTGATGATAAAGTAAATAATATTAAAGATAGTATTCTCAAAGCCGCAACGGCAACCATTCCTAAGACTTCGGTAGATAGCGCAAAGCATAGAGTTCCTTGGTGGACGCCAGATTGCCGCATAGCACTGTGTGAGAGGAATAGAGCCTACAGACTTTTCAAAAATCACATCAGTGATGTGAACTTTCGCAAGTATAAACTTACGAGAGCTAGGGCTCGTAGAACCATCAAATAAGCCAAACGAGACTCCTGGCGAAGCTTTGTCTCTAGAATTAATAATGAAACATCTATCTCCCAAGTCTAGTCCACTGTAATAAAATTAAATAGAAAGAAAATCTCAAATAAAATCACTAGCATCAATCACAATAACATCAATTATGACGAACCTAGAGACATTGCTAACGCCCTCGCCAGGCAGTTCTCTTATGCTAGCAGTTCTGACAATTACCATCTGTAAATGGATAACTCATAAGTTCGAGATAGTTTATCTCTTTTCAGGTTTCAGTTCCCCTTTTCGAGTTATTGGTTTATGGTGTTAGTCTGTCTTTGTAAGGGGTGGAATCTGTACCGTAATTCACCTCGAGGATAAGGAGTGTGAGATAGTCAGTCTACACTCATCACTCTCTCGAGGTGGGTTACGTTTCTACCCCTAGTGTTATATATTATGTTTAAGTGTTAGAAATTAAGTTTATAAGTGCCACAAATGTATAGCTATTTACTTTTGTATTTGGATGTTTAACCCTTAACGTCCGGACCGCGGTCATAGACGGCCCCAGGAAGCGCCCGGGTCGTGTCTTACACCCCTGCCATGTGGTGAACGGGCGGGATGAAGCACCGCTATTGCCAATGTCGGCATTTGCGAGCCCAATTTGGCGGGTTTTTTTTTAATTGGCTATACTTCACCACCATCCCTACAAATCACCATCGTCAGTCAGTGTGTTACTGACTGTAAACATGGATGGATGTGGATTAGATTTCTCGTGTGTGTCCGATTTTGTGTTGCGCCATGCTTACTTACAACACTGACTGCCACCCGCGCGGGCCACGTTCAGTTGTCGTCAGAGCCACTCCACCTAAGCGAACGCAGCCGCGCTCACACGAGAAAGTACCCTTCATTCCTCACTTAATTTCTCGGCAACGGAGAGTTGTAGAGAGCTGAGGTTGGTTTTATTGGAAAGAGGAAGAGTTGATGGTGCTAACAAGACCAAATTTAAGTTGTTCAGTATCGTAGTTTAGACGTACAGAGTAAGTGGAATAGAGAGATTTTGGAAAAATCGGCCAAAAGCGCCCGGCCAGGCAGTAGGGAAAGTAAGACTAGCCCCGGACTGACAAAATGGCTATCCATAGTTATCCCGTCGCGGAGGGGTTAAGGGACTCTACTTTTGCCAAGGGCCGGGCATAGAGGCGTCCCAGCAACCTACCCAACAACAGACACTACTTGGGGAAACACCAGACACCGCAGCTGCTACTACTGCGTCCTTGCCCCTTCGCCCATCACCTCTTCCATGTCGAGCTATCCGGCAACACTCTGTTTAGGCATTGGTGCCGCAGCGTTGCCGTTTTTAAGGAATTCGTTTCAGCGTGAAAAAAAATAGTGACATTTGGCAACTGAGCGTGGATGGTTTGCCCACATTCTCAGTTGTGTAGAATAAAATTCCGAACACACTTTGGGCACAAAATTTACATTAAAATATGGTTAAAAGAAGGTGGATAGTTATTTTTCTTAATTTATGTTGTTATATAGGATGCATATGCAAAGTTGTTTTTCACATATGCCACGTCATTATGCTTCATTTGATCTAAAACAAAGTAGACAACATGGAACTGCTTTCATTCACTCGTCATTTTTTGTCTCTCCTTCACTCAGGTAAGGTGTTCCTCGATTCTCCTTTCATTTAAAAGTCAAGTGGTTGAAGGTTTTAGCTTCTACATAGGCTCGTTGTATAATAAACATTCTCCCTAGCCTTGGAATTATGTACTGCACTTCACAATACTACTTTTAATGTCACCCAAGAAAACATCTCTTTCTTTGTGCATAACAGAATATAGAAAATGGAATAGTGGCCGGGAGAGCTTCCACAGTTCTTTTTCAACGTCCTTGTAACCTCATAATCAGTTCATTATTTATTTATTTTACGGCGAGTTATGAAGATTACCGACACATTATTTATGTGCGACTGTCTTGTTATATATAATTACAGACATAATGGCTCCAAAACGAAAATTTAAAGAGGAGTGGTTTGGAATTGATGACTATAAACAATGGTTGGTTCGTGTGCCGGGTGACCCTACCAAAGCTTCTTGTAATACATGCCACAAGGAATTTAATGCAGAATTAACAACAATTAAGAGACATAAGGTAGAGTTGTTAAGGGTTATTAACCCTTAACGTCCGGACCGCGGTCATAGACGGCCCCAGGAAGCACCCGGGTCGTGTCTTACACCCCTGCCATGTGGTGACCGGGCGGGATGAAGCACCGCTATTGCCAATGTCGGCATTTGCGAGCCCAATTTGGCGGTTTTTTTTTTACTTGGCTATACTTCACCACCATCCCTACAAATCACCATCGTCAGTCAGTGTGTTACTGACTGTAAACATGGACGGATGTGGATTAGATTTCTCGTGCGTGTCCGATTCTGTGATGCGCCATGCTTACTTACAACACTCACTGCCACCCGCGCGGGCCACGTTCAGTTGTCGTCAGAGCCACTCCACCTAAGCGAACGCAGCCGCGCTCACACGAGAAAGTACCCTTCATTCCTCACTTAATATCTCGGCAACGGAGAGTTGTAGAGAGCTGAGGTTGGTTTTATTGGAAAGAGGAAGAGTTGATGGTGCTAACATAACCAAATTTAAGTTGTTCAGTATCGTAGTTTAGACGTACAGAGTAAGTGGAATAGAGAGATTTTGGAAAAATCGGCCAAAAGCGCCCGGCCAGGCAGTAGGGAAAGTAAGACTAGCCCCGGACTGACGAAATGGCTATCCATAGTTATCCCGTTGCGGAGGGGTTAAGGGCACTGTATATAATCCGTAATATTTGGTGAAACATACTTTTCTTTTTCCGTTGTCTTTCATACATAAATTACTCTGCGGAATCTTGCCAACAATTTGCGTTTGTTATAATGAATGCCAATATAGTGCATTCGATTTCAATTTTGTGTGTGTTCTCTCCTCAAAGGCAACTCAGATCCATATTACTGGTCAGCAGGCACACATGCAGCAGCCACAGGGTCTACAGGGAGAAAGGCAGGAGGTCCACCATACCAACACTTCACCAACAAGGGCTGTATCTGTGGCTACCGTACTAATGATATGTTTTATAGCCGAGCATAATTTACCTTTTGCAATTGCTGACCACATGGTTGAATTATGCAAAGTAATGTTCCCTGATTCTGCAGTAGCTCAAGGTCTTTGTATGAAATGAACTAAATGTACTGAAGTTGCCAAAATTATCGGGACGTGCCTTACAAGTGCTTTGGTAGCAAAATTGAGGAAATACAAATTTTCTGTGATCATTGATGAATCCACAGATGTAAGCAGTACAAAATGTTTATGCGTTATTGTAAAATATTATATTAAGGATGCCAGTACTATAAATACAGAGACTTTGCAGCTTATTGACATATATGGTAGCGGTGAGGATAATGTAGGATCAACGGGAGAAAGTTTGTATGCCCGGCTAATGAAAACACTGGACACCTATCACATTCCAACAGATAATTTTGTAGGCTTTGCAGCTGATGGTGCCTCAAATATAATGGGAGACCATAATTCTCTGTGCAACCGGTTAAGACACACATTTCCAGGCATCACCATTATCAAATGCATATGTCATAGTATTCATCTGTGTGCCTCAGAAGCAGTTAAAAGTCTCCCACTCCACTGCGAGGACCTGATTCGCAATATTTACACATATTTCTCTCATAGTGCCAAAAGGAAACATCAATTCAAACAAGCCCAATTGTTTCTAGAGTTAAAACCCCATAAAATCTTACATGCATGTCAAACAAGATGGCTATCATTACATCAAGCTGTTGTTGAACAGTGGGAAGCACTAAAAATGTACTTCACACAAATCGAATCTGAGGAGAGACTTAAGACAGTGGAGTACATTGTAAAAAATATCAAAGATCCATCAATATTTCTTTACTTGTATTTCTTGAATTACATCCTTCCAATAATTAATAATGTGAATTTAATTTTCCAGAGAGATACCCCAAATATTCTCTTGGTACATGAACAAGTAAGGGAGCTGTATGTCACTTTAATAAGAAGTTTCTGTCGCAGAGAACTTGTAGACAGAGCTGAGTTAACAACATTTGACCCTAATTTACCCAGTAACCACATGCCACCGAATCAAATTTATCTCTGCTCAGTTGTATAGTAGGCTGCAAAAGTCCTGTCGCCTCACCTGCTTCACCGAGGCACGTGATGTTCATAAACTCGAGATTTTTAGGTGTAGAAAACGTGCGTATTTCTCGAGTCCATGAACACTGCCTGTCTCGTTGAAGCAGGTGAGACGACAGGACTTCTGCCGCCGACTGTACATGGCCTCCTTCAAATAAACCTTTACTCTGGTAACAAGTCCATGGTAGAGTATGTACAAGTTCGGTGCAGAGACTTCATGATTCAGATGTGCCAGAAAATTAAGAAGAGGTTTGATCTTAATAACAGGTTGTGGTATATGGCATCCTTTATAGACCCTGCCAAAATTCTGCAAAGTAGAACCAGGGAGTTGATGCCTTCTCTGCACGATTTCGTGAAATTAGTTCCTCGTCTTTATTGTGGAAATGCACAGTCTCTAGATAATGAATGGAGAAAATTAGATACAGCTCAGCTTCCACCAGTAATGTAGAATTAATTATAGCCACCACATATTCAAGAGTATTTATTATTGTATATTATGTATTATAATCTAGATTTAAGTTTAGTTGGTGATGGCGAAAAAAATTAGAGAGAAGTTGCAATTTTGTTTGTGATATATCAATTGTGTATTACAGCTTTCACATTACAGTAGATTATGAAAAATGATTAATTTAGGCTTTATTTTCTGTGTGAGGTCTTTCTGCTTACGCAGCCGTAGCCGAAGCTGACTCGGGTCTCACTTGGATGGAGGTTTGGGCCACTCACCATCTATAATATATGTGATGGGTACTATAGTTGTATTCCATCTCTACAGAGTCCACACTGTCCCATTGACTGCCACTCATAGGCGACTGTATAATTTTTTTTTTCCATTTCAATTTTGTACAATCTGTAGTTGTTATTAGAGTTTGCAGGAAAAAGAAAATTATACGAAAGGCAACACGAATATTTGTAATTATAAGTATAGAGAGACCCCATTAGTTATGCCTCTAAAATTTTATGTTTTCTATGATTCTTAGGGTATGAGAGAGGGTAAATTTAGTAGGGGAGACTGCTATAAAGTTATATGTAGCTACAGTACATTTAATTACTAAGTGATCATTTTGGGGGATATTGTTGGGGGTAGTAAGTATCAGTATATAATTATATTTGGATGTAATTATATAATTTTAATGAGAAAAAACAACAGTTTCAAAATGAACTTGAGAGAAAACCATTATCTTGGCTGAAAAAGTGAGTCTGGCTGTGTTCGTGATATCTTCTTTAATTGTCGCAATTTTGTATGCGTAATAGTAATCAAATATTATAATTTCCATATTATAATACTTTATGATCAGTGATTCATTTATATTATATTAATTTTTGTATTGTGGTATATAATAAAATTGTAACTGTTTTTCTGTCTTCGTTAAATTTACATTTTCTATGGTGCACTTCTGTTAAGAGCTAACTGGTAACCGTTCATCCTCATAAGCGAGGAATCGGCGGCAACACTGATTGGTGGTCCAGAGTCTACAGATATTGTTACTTTGGTAATGTATGGTGATGGTGCAGTGGGATATTGGTGTTGAGTACTACCGTCTGAGAAGAGTTGTGGCTAGGGAGGTTATAAAGCTGTTCTATATTATGAATACATGTTTTTTAAGTTTTTGTCTCTGAGTTTCTCTGACCCTATTAATATAATTTTGGAAGGGAAGCCTCTGATTGATAAAAGATTCTGGCACTGACACCATCCAACTTTCCTGCCCCTCAAGGAAGCATCAGAGCTGCAGCATATTAACTTTGCCACAGGAGATGAATTAGATTACAACAGTGATCTTACAATGCAAGAGCTTGTTCAAGCCCTAGGAGCCTGTAGTGGGACATCTCCAGGACCCGATGAGATTCGGTATGAGATGATATGAGGCCCTGATTGTGACAACCAGGTGAGCGCTAACTACCCTGAAATTGAGTTATTAACAGGAATCACTTCTGCAATTCCTCTTCTATCTAATGAACAAATGAATACCATCTTAGCTTGCATGTAGAAAGGCCTAAAACGTCTGAAATAGAATGGAGTGAGTACTGACTGAATTTTAGTCACGGATAGGCAAGAGTAGAGTAGCTGTCGGTCAGCTGAAGTATGTTGCCTATGCGTGATTTACTTATTATTTACTTCGTGCTTTACGTCATTATTTTATTAGCAGTTGGGAACGTTTGCAATAGAGTAAAAACATTAATGTACATATTTATTACAAAAACTAACTGTAAATCCATGTAGTTATCACAATATTGACATAAATCATAAAGGAAATTCTTGGACGATGCCGGTGGGTGGTGCCAGCGCCATACCACCAGGCTAACAGCCCAACTTCTCGTACTGCATTTTTAGGGAACTCTTAACCCCTCCGCGACGGGATAACTATGGATAGCTGCACTGTCAGTCCGGGGCTAGTCTTAATTTCCCTACTGCCTGGCCGGGCGCTTTTGGCCGATTTTTCCAAAATCGCTCTATTCCACTTACTCTGTACGTCTAAACTACGATACTGAACAACTTAAATTTGGTCTTGTTAGCACCATCAACTCTTCCTCTTTCCAATAAAACCAACCTCAGCTCTCTACAACTCTCCGTTGCCGAGAAATTAAGTGAGGAATGAAGGGTACTTTTTCGTGTGAGCGCGGCTGCGTTCGCTTAGGTGGAGTGGCTCTGACGACAACTGAACGTGGCCCGCGCGGGTGGCAGTCAGTGTTGTAAGTAAGCATGGCGCACCACAGAATCGGACACGCACGAGAAATCTAATCCACATCCATCCATGTTTACAGTCAGTAACACACTGACTGACGATGGTGATTTGTAGGGATGGTGGTGAAGTATAGCCAAGTAAAAAAAAAACCGCCAAATTGGGCTCGCAAATGCCGACATTGGCAATAGCGGTGCTTCATCCCGCCCGGTCACCACATGGCAGGGGTGTAAGACACCACCCGGCCGCTTCCTGGGGCCGTCTATGACCGCGGTCCGGACGTTAAGGGTTAAAGTACTTCAATATTTCTTAGTAAAATTATGACAATGCATCGAATAAGATGTATAATTAATTAAATCCAATTATAATAATTTGTGAGTAACAAAATTTCCTATAGGTCGACATGTACCGGTTTTTCCCTTCCTTATCCTCCCTCTCCCACCATAAGTGACCACAGTCATACACGCATACACCCATCCACCCACCACACACGCTTACCCTACACAAGCATACCCCACCACCACACACGCATACCTCCCCACCACACACCAACGTGGACCAACGTGGCTGTCACGAATCAGCCAGAAAAAATAAAGATGATAAGGCACAATGTGTTAGAGACCACATTACATCACTACAGACTGTGACAAGCCACTGCAGTCGATCAAGAAACCCTCACATGCGTTACTTGGAATGTAATTTGAACATCCCTAAACTTTATCAGTTTTATGAAGAATGGATGAATGTCAATCATCCCCGAACAGAAAAAGTGACCCAAAGTTATTTCCACAAAACATTCACAAATTAATTCAATATTACTTTTCATCTACCAAAATCCGACACCTGCAGCACCTGTGATAAATTGACTATTTCAATCAAATCTGCCACTGATGAAGCAGTGAGACAACACTTGCAAGAACAGTTAAGGCAAAACAAGGCGAAAGCATCAGAAGGTCAACGATTAATGAAAGAGAAGAAGGAAAATAATAATAATAATGTAGCTGTTATTTGCATAGATATACAGCAGACTATCCCTATACCAAAACTCTCCACAAGTATTGCATACTATCATCGCAAGTTGTGGATGTATAATTTTTGTATTCATAACGTCAAGACAAATACATCAACAATGTTTGTGTGGGACGAGGTTACAGGTGGACGTGGCTCTGATGAAATCGCTAGCTGCCTTAAAAAGTGGATTGATATCGAGTTATATAAGAAAGCTTTCAAACATCTAATCGTGTTTAGTGACAATTGTGGAGGCCAAAACAAAAACATAAATATTATACTTAACTATCTCTACGAAGTGCACAGTGGCCGATTAAAAACCATAGATTTATAGAACACGTATCTCGTGCCTGGACACTTTTTTTTACTGTGTGACAGTGCATTTGGGAATATTGAAAGGAAATTTATCCGGAAGTGATATTAACGACTTTGACTCGTATTGCAACATTATTCGGTATGCTATTCGTTATTAGTATCTAGTTGTGAGATTGCGCCAGCAAGACTTTTTGAACATAGACGTGTTAAAACAATACATAGTGAATTGAAAACCAAAGAGTGAATCTGTATCCTTCATAGAAGCCAGAGTATTTGTTTTTGATGATGCATACAAGGAAGGGTATTTCATTCAGATGGATTATAGTGGTGCACAATTAAATCCTATTAGGTTAATGCCAGGGAAAAAACCTACTCGCAAAAGGTATTTAACCTTGATGATGTAATATTGTGGACAATAATATCGCGCCCCTCTTCTGACTGAGTCACAGTCAGGCGCCCTTTTACGAAAGCGCGGATTGGAATATCAAAAGCACGGCGACTCATCATTGAAAGCACGGATATATTTCTATCAAAAGCGCGGCTGAGTGGGAGTATTTTCACTCACTTAAAAGTCCGCTTGTGTAGCCGTTCTTTAATGATCGTTCACCTCTTCCGTTAGCCAGACGCTATCATCTGTTGCCCCTGCTTACCACGGGGATTTTGAAGGATTTTGTTTTTTTGTTCTTTATTCATCGCGTTTTTCACTCCTCTCAAAGTTACATGTTTGTACAATCTTGCTGGGAATCGGTTACCTAAACACTTCATGTAATTGTGTCGGTTTATTTCGTCAGAGATAAATTTGTTGTATTGTGCCATGGCATATTCTGTCCTGTTTCGTTCAACTTTCCGTGTAGTTGCTGGTTTACCGATACTCCTGATCTTAATATTAGTAGCAGTCTGGAGCTTTCCTAGTACAGTCGCGAGCTGATGGGATGGAGACAAGAGCTCACTCATCATGGGGTCATTTCTACCTGACGAGTTATGGAGGAGAGAGAGAAAGAGAGAGAGAGAGATGTTGTGGAGGGGCTGGTGGAGTGTTGCCACTTCTGACTGATATAAAACTATCGGATCATCCACTGAAAATTTCATTCGAAGCATTCACTGGTGGAGGGAGAGACGGAAAGGAAAAATGATAGTGGTTGGGGATGATTGTGGGTCGGTTCCACAGTGGTATTGGTTTGTTGGCTTCCCAACCAACCACAATTTTAGGATTTCATTATTTTCCAAAAGCTGAGTATCCACATTCACAAAATCTATCCAACAGTTAGATAATGATGATAACTTCAAACATATATAGTTTACTCAACAAATTCATTAAATAATTGAGCCATAAGTCATTTACACGGCTAATTCTTTTGTTTGCGTGCTTACAAACCACTACCAACCACTGTGGAAGTTACTCCGTATGAGAGACGTAAGAAGATATGCCAGGATGAATTGAATTAGTTGTGTATACGAGTTAGACAGACATAGAGATATGTAATAACTGAATAATATTTTCGAGTTGAATATATAACTGATATTTTGCCATACTTAACCCACCATTGTGAACTGTGTGATAGTTAGCTTTAAAGTTTCAAGTATCGTAATAAAACATATTATCCATCGCAACATAACATTAATCAATTATTACAATACCATATGATTAAGTTAAGGGGGAAGTTTTGTGTTGGTAATTCTGGACCAACTGAATCCTCCAAGCTATTTCAAGCAATAGAACACCATTATTTTCGCTCTTTTGGTCCTGTTTCCTAGCATACTTTGGAGGAATCAAGGCACTTCAATGTAACAAAAAAGAATTACCACCTTAAAATTTATCGCAAATCCACGGTTTCTATTAAACCTGGACGAATCAGAGGAATCAAACATAAAATATTATTCTCTATTTCGGGAGAATAATACCACAGTTCTGCTTGCCCCTCAAAATGCATTGGATGGACCATTTGATAGATTGCTAACATTAATAATTGAGGGTCGATTCCAAAGTGGTATTCGTTTGTTAGCTTCCCAACCACAATTGTAAGGCTTTATTGTTTTCCAAAAGCTGAGTATCCACATTCACAAAATCTATCAAACAGTTAGATAATAATGATCACTGCATAGTTACTCACCACATTCATTAACTTATTCACCCATAAGTCATTTAAACGGCTAATATTCTTTTGTTTACCTGCTTACAAACCACACCGAACGACTGTGGAATTGACACATAGTATCTACAACACTTTGTTCGACATGTAATCATATTTTGAGTCTCACTAACTTTGCCATGAAGGCTGCCACCTCAAAGGTTGTATCCACTGATTATTATATATTTCACAAATAGTAACTAGCTTTATTCTACTATGTCTACGTGTTAATGATTTCTTTGTTATGGGCAGAAATTTACTTGTAATCCAATAATACACTATATGTAACGGAGAACAAGATTTTTTTTTTCCTGCGTGTTAAGTTGGTAAGCCTGCAAAAGCTACAAGGTTTGGGATAAAGTACATTTGGTGTGTGTGTGTGTGTGTGTAAAGGGAACTGCGGTTAATATGACTCGAACCTTCACTTCACCAGAATAAACCTATATTCTGCAGGAGAGATTCGATTGTCTCTTTCCGTTCCACAGAATATTCTTTTCACATAAAATATACGGATAATTTTGGTTCTCATAATTTTGTGTAATATTCATTATTGTTAAAACACATTTATCACTGAGTATAGCAATTTCATTAAATTTATCAAGTTTTATAGAGACCCATCCATCTCATGTCCTTACAGTTATGATATCGAACAATACTTATATATGAGAATACTCTTAAAAGTATGATGGCCATTCTAAAATTCAATACATAGGTTTGTTATTGTGAACTCCATCTCCAATAGTCCCATAAATCATTAAGATAAAGAAAGACCTACAACCAAGGTTATTGGCGTCTGTCTTGTTCTTTCTCCCAAAGAAGAAGAATTTTAGTCTAAGGCAGTCAGTCTTGTTACATCAACATATCTTCCCCCAGCCTACAAGGTTGCTATCCTTGTTTTTACAGCCGGTGAACAGGGACATAGGGGCTTGGGAAAATTGTTCAACAATTCCACTGACCCGGGATCTCTCGTGTGCTAGGCGAGTGTGCTAACCATTACACCATCAGCACCCCTTCTTTCTCCCTCCACCAGCACCTACATACCCTCCCATCTTTCTCTCAAACTCCTCCATAACTCGTCCGGTAGAAGCGAGCCCATGATGAGTGTGCTCGTGTCTTCATCCCATCAGCTCGCGACTGTACCAACAACATCCCCAAATGTGTTTCGATCTACCAGACGAGTAAACCCCAAGATAAAGATGAGAAACAGTGTTACCAAATGCGGAAGGCATCTTACCACCATGTTTCTGAGAGGCCTGTCCTCGATCCATTCGTCGGCAACTGTACAGTTGGCGGCAGAAGTCCTGTCGCCTCACCTGCTTCACTGAGACATGTAGTGTTCATAGACTCGAGAAATACGAACGTTTTCTACATCTAATAATCTCGAGTCTATGAACATCGCGTGCCTCGGTGAAGCAAGTAAGGCGACAGGACTTTTGCCGCCGACTGTACCTCAGGGGAAATATTATAATGAGGGAAATGTTGAGTATCAGTTCGTACCAACTATATATTTTACCTATTTTGTACAATTCTATGAACTGTTGATAGTATATATACTTATCCTCATGCCACCTTTGCAATATTGCAGAATCCCTTCGATACCTCTTCGTGCAGCTTTTAATAAACACAAATGCATTCTGTAAACAAACACAAAGCTGCAAAACACATTCCAGTCAGCTGATGTTTGTTTGAGTCAGCAGACCAATAGTGCACTAAAGGAAAAGAAAGAACATAAAACAAATTGCACTATATTCAGGTTATAACTCTGTGCTTAAACTCAATGTGTAATTAAAATGAAATAAGAATTCTTGTATTAAATAATAATATTTTATTCGTTATCGGTACATAAATCTTGGTGCTTCTTGCAAATTATATTTATTTTATTTTATCATTTAGATACAGTATAGGTTCAGTGAAATGTATTTTTCTCTCTACATGAACCAGGGTTGAAGATGAGAGAGATTCTCTCCGAGAAGTGTAAGAAGTGCAACGGTGCAGCCCAGGAACAGGAGGAAGAAAACACCCTGAATGTGGTTCAATCCCAGTACCACCTCAACGTTGTCCTGCCAAAAAATTCAAAGCATATGTTAAACATTTCTACCTGTCTGGCATCAGGTTCAGTATAGCATTTGGTGTTTGTGTGTGCCCGAATCGTGAATATTAATATAAATAAAACTAAAAGAAGAGTATGTTCATTGTATCTCACTATCAATGTTATCTAATTTTTATGCTGTTAAGTCGATTACATTGATCAAGTGAAATATTTTGTCTTAAATTTTCGCACCATGTCTACCATAAGTTTCAGTTCATCTTTCACGCTCTAGGTTAGATCCAAGAAAACTTAATCTGTAAGAATGTTTGTCTATATCTATATATCTCTATCTTTATCTTTGTGATTATCTTTAGGGCTCTGTTCCGTATGGTCTGAAGGGTGTTGAGAAGAGTCTGAGGTCTAGGAAGGGCTTGCATAATCCATTACTGATCGGATATATTGTTTGTATACTGTGTTGTGCTTTCTATGTGTTAAATGTTGTGTTAGCAAGTGGTCATTGTGTGCATTTATGTTTTATGTTTGTGATGAGTTGTTTGAATGACATAGGTGTGATATATGGTATACCTAGTATTTTGTGTGTGTGTGGGTGTGTTTTGTATGGTGAGGTGTGGTGTGTAGCGGTGTTCTGCGTTCCAGTTGGTGAGAAGGGTGACAGTTGACTATTTTAAGTCATGCTATTTTAAGTCTGTTTGTGGTGAACCAGGCATTGAGTGTGTTAAGGTAGGGTTGGAGGATGTGGGTGGCTGTGTCTGCATTTCTGTCTGTACAGTCGGCAGCATAAGTTTGCTTCATTTTCCTCTGCATATGTATGAGCTATATTGATGATGTAATACAATTTAAATACAGATATGACCGATTTACTTCTCATGTGATAAATTACACATGTTGTTAGAATAGAAACTGGTTCAGAATGCAACTATCTGGTCATATTAGCATTATTTAGTACATAAGATGGACGCGAATTTTTGCTGCCGGCTGTACATGTGAGTGTTATGCAATCTGCGTAGGAAGCTACGTGTATTTGTGGTGCCTCGGGTGTTAGTAGGTCATGCATGTGTAAACTGAAGTGAGTGGTTGACAATATGGATCCTTGGAGGACACCGTTCGTGTAATATTTTATGTTTCATGAAACATCATATGAAACCTGAGCTTCTGTTTCTCCCAAAAAGATGGTCAGCCATCTTTTTGTGTTGTTATGCATGTTTGTGTTGTATATGTTGTTTTTGTTCTGTGGCGGGGGATGACATCGAAAGCGATGTTAATATCCACTGTTACAAGGAGTGTTCTATGTAGGGGTCTATCTGAGTTCATGACATCGTAAATTCTTTGTGTGTGTCAAGCAAATTAATACTGTTTCGAATTAAATGAAAACTTGTATTGATTCAAATGTATTGATGTTTCAAGTGTGTTTTTTCTGTAATTTTGAGGTTTCGAAACAGGGTGGTTGGAGTTGGCCATAGGTGATGACTGGACTGGGGTGGGAAGTAGGCAGCAGTTGGGGACGAGCACTGGCAGTGAGTGGTTGGCAGCAGTTCTCCTATTTAAGCAGCATTCCCGTTTACTTTACTCTTCTCTGTATGGGAAGCAGAGTGTTTGTTGTGTGTTGTCGCCCTGACTACAGTCGCTATCCCACTCTTGTCCACTCGTTCTCTCTGTGCAACTCACCATACCCAGTTTCTGCCTGCCGGTGTACTGAAACACCAGCCCACGTTTACTTTCAAGTCCAGAGGTATTGTAGTGTTATGTGTTATTTTATATACTGTACAGTTGTGACTTTCATTGTATGCAGATCTGTTGGTAACATATGTTTTCATGTAATTTAGGTTAAGGTTTAGGATTAAGTGATTTGTATTATTGGATATCCAGTGTATTAATTATGTTTAAGTGGGTTACTTGGGTTACTTCAAGTGCTAGTATTATTGTAATTAATGATATCATTGTTGTTGTGGGTCAATGTGAGAACCTTCAGAGGTTTTAGGTTAAGTGTGATATTGTTGTTAATAAACTTAGTTGGTTACATTGGTTCTTTCAATATTCAATTTACCAGTACACAACCGCTGTCGAAAACGGGTCTTTCCTATAAAGAACTCTGGAGTCACGAGCTTGTTTAACTTTTTCTCTTAATATACATACTTTAACAATTATCTAAATTAAACTCCTGACAGTGTGATGTCTGTGAGAAGAGTGTTTATTGAGTGTTGTGGTCTAATACCATGTTGTGAGGATGAAAGAGGGATGTATGGTGTGATTAGACTTATGATGAGGCGTTCAGTTACTTTGGAAGGGGTTCAAAGGAAAGTGATGAGGGCGGTGTGATGAGGGCAGTGTGGGATCTTTGTTTGGTTTGGGGATAATGATGAATTTTCCATGTTGTGTGAGTAGCAGTAGTTTCTTATGTTAGTGCTTGTACGCTTTGGGGTCCAGGATGTCTAAAGTGTATGTTACTGATGTTGTCAGGGAAAAAGGCAGATGGGTGCTTGAGGTTGTAGATGATGCGATTCATCGGACGGTTTGTGAATGGTGCACAATCTGAGTCAGTGGGAAAGCTTCCCTTACGTCTAATAATTCGACCATCTTGAAGGTGAGGGTGAAAGTGGCTGACATGAAAGAAAATTGGATGAGGGTGTTGCTTATTATTTATTTGAGTGTATAGTGTCTGCTGTTATGATGACTGCATGTGATTGCGTTGTGTTGCTGTTAGTCAGTGTGATGTGTTATATGCATTACTACTTCACAACGTAAATTTATAACTTAAAGTTCAGTATCTCCGTCTTGACTGATTCAAGAGACACGAGGACAGATATGGCGTACTGTACCTTAGCTATGTGTAATATATTGTGTGTTTCTGATTGTTAGGAGCAACACTGTTTTTGTTAATTAATATATTACTTTATTTTATTGCAATGTTTATAGTGTAACATAAATACCGAGAATCCACCTGTTTGATTATAATATATCTTGCATTGCATGCTACCACGTACAGTAATGAAACTATAAAAAGACAAAGAGGGAAATTAAAATTGTTTTGCATTTTAACCCAGAAGACTATAGATATAGAAGGACTTCAATACATTGAAATTTTTATAACCTTTGTATTTACGGTATTTTTATATCAAATTGAAAATTGTGTTCAGAAAAAAATATTATTTAATCAATTCCTAATGTCATGATTATTAATGATCTTGTGGCATCACTAACCAAGGCACCCCTTTCTTTGGGTCACTGTTACGGTCACTTGGCTTCCCCGCCTGTTCCCGCTATACTAACACCTCTCCAGCTCAGCTCCAGCCTACAGGTACTCTCCCCGCCACTACATTCACCTGTCCATGTGTACCCAAGTTTCCCACCACTATACGTCCTGTGTAAGCAATAAACTTGTACAGTGAAGCTCACAATAACGTGTGGAAAAAAATATTTCTATGAGACTTCCCCACTCGGGATCGAACCACAGTCTTGCATATTGCTAGACCATGCCGTTGACCACTAGCCCATGCCATTAACCACTAGACCACCAACACCACCTAAAGAGGAGTTGAAAGAACCTCGGTATGTACAGTAATGTACTGCTAGCATCGGGAGTCTCATAGAAATAAACTTGTAACTGTGTTACCGGAGAGCTGAGTTCACCCTGTGCCTACAGTAGGGGTAAAAATCTACTACAATCTTAAGGAGGAAATTCGGTGTTTGGTTAATTTGGAGCAACTAAATCCTCCAAACTATTCCAAGCAACAGAACACCCTTACTTTTGCTCTTCTGACATACTTTGGAGGAATCAAGGCACTCGAATGTAACAAAAGCGAATTACCACCTTAAGTCTTTGAAACGGTTCAGTAGGACAGTTTTCACATTATCCCACCAAATTTATACCTTTTGAATTCTGCCGTTGTTCAGTTTCGATTCAAATGCAAGATCTTCCTTGGCAGACTTCACTCTCTGTGCTATTACTGCCTTCATCCAGTGGTTTACTATTCCAGATTGGTCCAGTCGCTTAAAAAGATTATCAAAGCGATCATAAAACGGTGCACCCTTCCTGAAATAATATTGTGATGTATAATAGGATTGTGTGGATTTTAATTAAATACAGAGTGTTTTTAATTAAACGGCACCAACAAACTTTGAAGATTGATTGTATGGTGGAAAATACTACTAGAACATGCTATACCAGTTTGTTTAAAAATGTGTAAGTTGGGTTGGAGAGAGAAAGCTTTAATTAATAGTGATCGAGTATTATTGTTGGAAAGGGAGAGAATTATTTTAGGACGTACCTGAGTTTATAATCAACAAAGCCGATTGTCACCTTATTAAGATTTTTTCTGATGTAATGATGCATTCCTATGGATTTGCTCTATTGTCTTTACATAGCAATACAACTGACACCAGCAATTATTGATTATTAAATATTTATTTATTTATGAATCATATAGTCATTTTTACCCAGTTATTTACAATGAAAAGGAGGGGGAATAATCATTACGATAACATCCATAACCCTTAATGATCGTGTCCATACATTATCCACTTCAAAAATATAAATTTGTTGTCGCTATATTATATCAGTGTATTGACAAAAGTAGTCTTGCATGTGAGAGTAATCTGAGGATGATAAACGTGACTTTTATAGCCTTTGTACTGAATTAATACCTGTATTTTCTCGTCAATATTGAGGATTCTGATCATCATGAGGATTCGCACACGGCTACAGTCATACCAGCTAAACAAACACTCATACTAATTTCTTCCCTTGCATAGCCTGGTATTAGGTGTCTCTTAATTAGGGAAGATATAGGAAGGACGTTCACCTCTAAGTAATATGCATGTGTTCAATGTAATCCAATTACGATGAATTACGATAAATCAATGAAAAGGAAGACAAAATACCACACTGTGCTTGGGGAACACAATACGAGGGGAAAGAGATGTAGGCTTAATGGAGGAACAACAACCATGAAGAATATAAAAGGAAAGAAAGGTCCTTTGACATTTTTAATGGGAATGGCTTGAGTCTACATTGGCGCAAAATCTTTTAGTTACGATATACTAGTTAAAATATTTCCATATTATAAAATCAAACCTTCCACCACCTGCTCAGCGTTGAAAAATATTAAAAGTAAAGCCAATTTTGTTATTCAGCATCAGTTAAAAAAAATTCTAATTAATTACTTTGTGATATTAGTTGTAGCCTATTCTAGTGAAGGTTCTTAAGGTGGTAATTGTTTTTGGTACATTGGATTGCCTTGATTCCTCCAAAGTATGCCAGGAAACAAAATATGAACACAAATAATGGCGTTCTGTTGCTTGTAATAGTTTGGAGGAATCAGTTACTCCAAATTTACCAACACAAAACTTCCCCCTTAATTAAACCTCCAATGATCACCCTGTCACTTCACCCACTCTGTCAGGCTCCCACACTCTATTTGCCTTCTCCTCTCCCCCTCCCCCTCACAGCTTTCTTTCACTTTTCTTCTCCACTCTAGCCCACCTAAGTCGGAGCCCGAGATCTGAAGCAGGCAGTTTCTGGACGACAGCCCACCCAAACCATCACGAAGCTACACATATTTCGAATTAATGGAGGATATTGGTGGCCTGTCTTCCAGAAACCGCCTGCTTCAGATCAGGGCTCCGACTCAGGCGGGCTAGAGACTATGGTATCCGTGTGTACAATTGCCAGCACTTATAACTGGTACAGGACAGGTGGACAAACAATGTTGACCGTACGAGTTATAAGTACCGGCAGTTTGCGAGGACAGCTCTCATTTTTCACTTTCACGTCCTTCATTGGTTCCTAGTTTTGCATTTTAAAATCGAATAAGGTGGATTTGTTTTTCAATAACAATCTATTCCCCATATTTGTCGGTGCCGTTCAAAAACACCATATATATATATTCGATTATATTCATGCTGTCTAACGCTGTATAATATATTTTCCTGTGTATAATGTTTGCCAGCAATAGAAGAACACAGGGTATCCCAATGAAATGCTTACATTCTTTAATTTGTTAAAAATACATCACGGAGTTATCGTAGATGTTCGAATTGATGACCACTGTGGTCGAAGCAGTAATGAAAATAGAAATAATAATGAATAATTTCATTTATGATTTGGTCGCGTTCATTTCAGTTGAGTGAGTTATAATAAATAAAAAAGTTTTTACACTTACTTGGGACTTCCTGTACTGTACATAATCTGTATTTTGTGATATATATATATATATATAATTGATATAATACGGTGCTATTTATTCATGCCAAGTTTATATTAAATTATTGGAGAAGTTAACACAAACTAGTATATTAATTATAGGATCGGTTAGATATGATTATATTCTCTTACTAACCTGAAACCCCAGCCATAATCAGGCAAGGTATACACGCCCTTATTGCTTATATGTATAGGTGTGGAGCCTTGCCTGTCACTGTATAAAGAGGCAACTATGACAGATATGTGGTTTTTCACAGTAATGAAAGTGTAATCTCCTTCTAAGACCTTACGCATCCCTTCTTCGACGTTTAGTACCTGAAATGAGGAGATTGTTTTATATGCAAGAAATGTTTACTGTTAGAGGTAGTAGACAAGAATATATTTATATACTCTACATGACCAACAAAATAGAATAGAAAATCTGGAGTTGAAGAGGCAATTCCATCCTATTTGACAAGTGAAAACCGTGTATCCTGGCAGATCCTCTCCACATAATGAGATATATACACACATGACACACCTATATTAAAACACACACACATAACGATGTATCTGTGCCTGTGTGTGACAGTGTGTTCACGTTCGCGATACATTATCACCCATGACATTCTTAGTGGTGGAATATACCGTGAGGGTTGAAAGCAGACACGACATCTTAAAAAATGTGCTGATCTGACAGCATGATGAAGGCATGATGGAGGCTTGCCACTGTTGAGCTATGAATGCTATAGATTCACTCTTTATATTATCTCTATGTTAATCTCTGTGCTATAATCAACTGTTTATTGTCATCTCGTATATGGAGAAAGGGACAATATATATTTACTCATATTATTCTTATATAATCTTGTATCTAAAATGTATGTATGTCATGTATAAACGTAGCGTCACTCTCACGAACTGTAACTTATGTAGTGGGTGTGGCACTGTGGCATCTGAGGCGTGAGTGTGAGAACAGATGCACACTTGGAGCCCGGACATGGGTTAGATAGGGAGGATGAAGTCCTGCCCTAAGAGAGAAGATTCCCTTTCCTTGTAACATAAGCTTTGAGATACAAGTTTGTCCAGTATAATCTGTAACCTGTAACTGATATATAAGCTACATCATTAAATAGAAACAAGTCCATGAGTTTACTCTAAACCTTTGAGTACTAAAATATATTCCCCAGTAATACTAATAAGGGTACTAAGTCTTCAAATCAACGGTATAATTAAGTTGATTTAAACCAAAGACTACACAAGAAGGGTGGTAAGTGATAACCAGCCCGAGAGAGTAAGTAAAAGTCTGTTCAATTGGCTGGTAAAGATAGCCACACTGAAATATAATTGAGAGTCCGGTTGGTATTTCACACAGACACAGAGAGAAGAGAGATGTGGACCCCCACGGCTACAACGAGATCATCATCATATCTTATCGCACCAAAACTATACAAATATCAGGGCAGTAACGTCCTCTTACCACCTCTGGACATTGGGCGCGGTTTTGAGTGTGCATGGGGTAGCAATTGGTCTCTGAAGATTAAGGAGGAAATTCGCTGACGGTAAATCTGGAGCAACTGAATCCTCCAAACTATTCCAAGCAACAGAACAAACACCATTATATTTGCTCTCCTAGTTCTGTTTCCTGGCATATTTCATACTTTGGAGGAATCAAGGCACTCCATTGTAACAAAAGCGAATTATCACCTTAATTAACAGGGGTCCAACGTGAAGGTTTGCTACTTGCCCCCACATAAGGAGAGGATGCAGTGACACGCCTCTCACCTCTGGCATTTCCCTTGTCTCCGATACGGGCATAGAAAACTTGTGGTTTCCATTGCATATTTAACACAGTTCTCTCATCTGGTAACTAGCTTTAATTTTCATATTACAATCCATTATTTATCAACGAGATACAACTTAATATTTCCATGTCTTTCAGTCTTCTTGGTTGATTAATAATATTGACTGAATTTATAATCATCTGGTGGTGCAACAGTGCGTTCATATGCAGTCGCAGATATTATTTTAGATAATAATCAATAAAGATAACTGGATAAAATTGATTAACTACTGCCTCTGTAGGATGTCTGCCTCCTTTATGAAGGAGAGTTTTCCCCCACCTAGTCTACTGGCTTCCTCGACAAATACCAAGGATAGAATGTAAGGTGTCTCAAAATCTCCCAGACTAGGGAACTCTATTAGGAAGTGCCGAATTTTCCAAAGGACCAGACAAACATCACAATAAATTTGGGGTTATACAGTATCTCCATTCAAAAATCATGTGTCATAATCTCGTGTGCCCGATACAAAGACGGTTTTATCGACGGGTGAAGCCAGACCTATGATCCGTATGAGCTTGTTGTCACCCACAGCTGACCACCCTCTTACCAACAACCCTTAATGCAGCGATGTACAATTGATTTATCATCTGAGGCACAATTTTTTTTATTCAGAAACCCTGCCACCATAGCTGGATTCATCCCCTGCCATTCCAACATGAGCTGGAACTCGACAAAGTTAGTCTTTCTACCGCTGCGCTTAATTAGGAAGCCACTTCAAAATAAATAAAATTAGAGGATTCAGAAAAAATTATGTTCACAAAGAGTACAAATTGATTGGAGGTCCACAAACATTGTAGGCAGTTCTACGTTAAAAAAAAAAAAAGAGGGAATTACAAAATCTCACTTAGGAAGAAGCAATTGGCTTACCTTAGTGAGCCAGTTGGTGAAAGACTGAAGGCTCAGCCAGATCTAACATAACCCAGTAACCAGAAGGCTTTGGTAGTGTAACAAATCAGTTCTTGAGGAAACAAACCGGGCTTCAACTGAGCTAACATAGTGACCCCTTGTGTTATTGTTAGTCAGTCTCACCACACAGCGAGGTCTGATCACTTCTCCTGGCGTTGAGCGACAGCTGGAGTTAAATATTCTATCTCGTCCCCTGATAAGTATATTGTGTTGCTAATTATCCAATTGGGAGTGTCTTTATTATATCATTAGTGTCTTTATTATATCATTAGTGTCTTTATTATATCATTAGCGTCTTTATTATATCATTAGTGTCTTTATTATATCATTAGTGTCTTTATTATATCATTAGTGTCTTTATTATATCATTAGCGTCTTTATTATATCATTAGCGTCTTTATTATATCATTAGTGTCTTTATTATATCATTAGTGTCTTTTTTTGTTTGGATTTTAAGACTCTACGATAAATTTGGAACAGGAATAAGTTGTCCAACAGTCCAAACTTCATTACAACCAAAATACAAGTAAATATGAAAAGAAGCGAGTCTCACTGGCCGCCCAAACGGTCAGTACGGCTCAGTTACATGCCAGGGGGCATGAGTGGATGAAGTGGGGGATATGCTTTAAGCTTTGACACAAGCATAATTAAGATATTTATGAATAATTAATATTTTTCTTGCATATCGTACATAATAAACATGAGTACGTCACACATATTATAACATAATATAGTCACAAGAACACACAAGGCCATAAAAGACACAAGAATATGAAACCTCTTTAGTTACGATGTTTTTGTGTGAGAGATGGATGAAATTTACTCGCACAAATAATTCTGTATATCGCTAATGTGTTAGTTTATTTAAAATCTGATTATACTATCGTGTACAGGATAATTTTCCGAATAAGAATAGTGGTTTTATTTTCAAATTTATTTCCTTACTGCAGTAAATACACAACCAAATGTAAAAAGTGGTATACACTTTTCATAGCACTTTTCAACTTATACTTCTCATATTTACTTGTATTTTGATTGTAATTAAGTTTGGACAACTTATTCATGTTCCAAATTTATCGTAGAGTCTTAAAATCTAAAAAAAATACGTGTATCTGTTGTAATATTAGAGCAGGAAGCAATTTATTACAAATATGCAGTTCTGTGAGGAAAGATTATGTCTGTATGCGGGACAGAGGCCGCCAGCCAATCAGCGACGAGTATTTATACCCACCTAGGTTTACTGTTCCCGCCAGTGGACAGAGGTAAAGGAATGGATTATAGTGTCTTTATTATATCATTAGTGTCTACCATATATAAATGTGCCTGTATAATGTGTTAACTCCTATGTGTTAGTCCTTCTACAAGGTGTTATTCTTTCTGTGTTATTTCTCAGATCATGTGTATGTTAGAACTTGCTTACTCCCTATTGTTCCATATTCTTTCGGGATTTGCTTTATTATTGTCGTAGGTTAAGTCAAGGTTGTGGTGAAATTTTGTGGTGAAATTTTGTTAATATATGTTTTATAGTAAAAAAAAAATTCATCACCTGTTTTTGTTGGCCAATGTGGTAATCAGTAATAAACCCCTAGACATCTACTACACTAGTCATAACAGTAGTGATGAATGAGAATTATGAATAACAGAAGTGGAGTTCTTGATGACCAACTAACATGATACAGAGTTTGAAAGACGTTGAAAATAAATTTTACCCCTTACCACTAGGGACTGGAGGTGCAGACCTAAAGGGGAAACATCTGCATCCACTAACAAACTAGGAAGAGAGGTTGAGTGAAATGCTTCAGTTGCCAGTCGTACTCCAGCATGATGAACCGAGTCCATTACTCGAATTGTGGCATCTGTTGCAGAAGAGTATAATTTCTTTTCTACATAATCTAGCTTTGAAACAATTAGAGATCTACATAGGAGAAGAGGAGTCTGGTGGTCTTAACCCCTTGAAATATGATTGGGCTGATGCCACTAGCTAAGGCTGCGGTCTCCAGTTCCTGGCCTCCTGCCAGGCGTTATCAAGTACCTACAGACTACAGTGGATCTTTGACCCTACAATAGGGCCTACATAGATGCTACCGTTCCTTCCTGCTGGCAGGACAGATGGGATGCCGTCGGAGCTAACAAGTTCTGCGGCATACGCCAGAGCTTGGGTTTGTGGAGGTACACCCGCCTGTCCCACCGTTGGGAGACTGCTCTTGTTCGTCTCTGCATTGGCCACACATTATTGACTCATGGCTTTTTAATGGAGAGGGCTCACCCTCCCAACTGGGATGATTAGCTGGTTCCTTTGACAGTGCAGCATCTTATTGTCGAGTGTCCCAGTCTTGGGGACCTATCCTGGTACCGGGTGGGTGATTGTTCTTACAGTCTCTCCCAGGTGCTCGGGGAGGAGGCTTGTAGTGTGCGTGGGAACACCCTCTTCTATGTGGCACATAATGTGAATTTTAGGATTTTTACTTTTTATATACCGGTAGTTCAATGTTTTTAATTTTGATTCTTTTATATATTTTACTTAAGTTAACATGTTATTTTAGTAAAAATGTGTTTTTTTAGTTTATATGTTCTTTTAATTACCCTTTCGGGGTAGTGAAGCCTGTTTAATGTGTATACATGAATTGTTTTATTGATTATGTAGATGACCATTTTATGTTGGGGTGGGGGGGTGGGGGTGCTGTGGATGAGCAGACAACACAGAAGTAAAGATCACCCAAAGAAAGACAAAACGTTATAGCGGCTACGTATATGGCTACTCCTGTTACCACATATATAGCCACTCCTGTAGCTCCATGTATACCCACTCCTATATCCCTGTGTCTATTCATAACCAGATACGGAATGAAGAGTACATCAATTCCCTGCCCAGAGAGATCTGAGCTTCTCCTAGGAGCCCTGCAGTCCTCAGCTAAGCCACTTCGTCCCCCTAGGGACGCCAGCTACAGCTTTCACTCCCTGCACCAGGATGACTCAGCCATGGAAATAGCTACCTGCCCTCGTACGTGGGTAAGGTGATCACATGACGACACCTCATCCGGGACCTGGTTCCTACGATATATAAGGGCCCAGGCCTGCTGGATCAATCACTTACATTCCAGCCCTGGAAGAAGAAGGTATTGCTTGCCGCCACACTTGTCTAGCTGCACCGAACCCTACCCATGTTCCCGTCTTGATCACACGGTTACTCTCCAGCCTCCAGACAACTCTCCTGCAGCTGCCACGGCTCACCTACGACACGGCACGGCACGCCAGCATACTCTCATATACTGTGTGACCCCTGTATACTACCAATAAACCATTACTCTGTATTCTAGAGTCTGTTCACCCCGAGTAATGACGCAAGGGCTTCCTTGACGCTATAACGTGATTGAACCCTATCTCTCGCTCCTTGAAAAGGATTATCAATATGTCACTAGATTGCACTGTGATAAATTTGGCTGATATAAGCAGATCTTATACTTTAGGTAATCTATATACATAAAGCCGAAATTCTGTGTGTGTCTGTGTGTGTGTGTGTGTCCTCTATGCACGCCAAGATCCTTCGTCCTAGAGTGAAAATTTTTACATGGGTGTGATCGCTAATACTTGGGGAGTGTTTTGGACATATAAAAAAAATGTTTTTCATGTTTTTCAAAAAATGTTTTGGATGGGGTTCGAACCCCTGGATTAGTGACACGCACCACTTTCTCTCTCTCTCTCTCTCTCTCTCTCTCTCTCTCTCTCTCTCTCTCTCTCTCTCTCTCTCTCTCTCTCACATGCTCTCTCTCTCTCTCTATCTCTATCTTTAATTTTAGAGAGAGAGAGAGAGAGAGGGTGTGTGTGTGTGAGAGAGGTAATACTGGGTTTGGTTATATTTGTGTCTGAGTGAGAGATAGTATGTGTGTGTGTGTGAGAGAGAGAGAAAGAGTGAAAAATATATAGTGTGTGTGAGAGGTAGAGATAGATAGCTAGACTGTGAGAGAGAGATAGAGAGAGAGACTGTGTGTGTGAGAGATAGATAGATAGATAGATAGATAGATAGAGAGAGAGAGAGAGACTATGTGAGAGAGATAGACTATATATGCGGGAATAGGGGACAGGCTTGGGGTGGGGGGGTTTGGGGGGTGCTGGAATAGGGGACAGGCTGGGGGGGGGTGTAAAAAGCCTGTCCCCTACCACCACACACCCCAAGCATGCCCCATATTCCCGCACCGCTCTAAACCCCCCCAAGCCTGTCCCCCTACTCCCGCACCCCCCATCCCCCCTACTGTAAACAACACACACTAGGGTACACACACACACACACACACACATACTGTACATACACACACACACATACACACACCGTACACACACACAAACATACACTCACACATACACATACACACACCCCTACCGTACACACACACTAGGTAAGGTAATTTCTGCCTTTTTTCGTTATCACTTTAAAGTTGTCTCAGTTGTTGAAAGGATTCTTTTCTTCTCTTTGGAATAATCAAATCACGGGGTGGGTTTGGGGGGTGCGGGAATAGGGGACAGGCTTGGGGTGGGGGGTTAGGGGGGTGCGGGAATAGGTGGTGGTGGTAGTAGTGGAGGTGGTAGTGGTTGATGTAGTGGTAGTAGTGGTGATGGTAATAGTGGTAGTAGTAGTGGTAGTGGTGGTAGTGGTTGATGTAGTAGTAGTGGTGGTTGATGTAGTAGTAGTGGTGGTTGATGTAGTAGTGGAGGTGGTAGTGGTTGATGTAGTAGTGGAGGTGGTAGTGGTTGATGTAGTAGTGGTGGTAGTGGAGTTTGCATTTGTTACATATCAGTGTTGTATTATTATATCCTTTGTTTATTTAGAACTCTGTGATCGTGTATGAAAATTGGAGGCTTCTAATTCCTCCTGACTATGCCAAGAAACAAATAAGCTCCTTTCGTATAGCATCCACCGCCCTTCGGGCGGTGGAAGGGCGGCCGCAGGCCGCCAGCCCTCCGCAGGAGCTAGCGGCTCTTAGCCGCCCGAAGGGCGGCAGAGCAGCTAGTTGTTCTTATATGAATGGTATTGAAAGCCATATAATGTCTCCTTCCCTATATGCAAAGTCAATATATATTTTATCCTCTGTTTCTATATAAGCCTATGTTCAATTATCCAGAAGTATGGTCTGACAATCATGGCTGCATCATGGAAAGTTCCTGTCATGCCTGTCAATTCAGCATTTCTGTAGGAAGTTATATCTGTGAGCAGGCGTCAATCTCAAGGATGATATTTGATAAACACCTTACTATCGTACTAGATAATTTTAGTCTAGTAAAGATTAAGGACGAAGGTCCGCTTACAATAGGTAAAACATTTTTTTTTTTTTTTTTTTTTTGCTAACTTGGCTAAAATCTAGCTAGTACTGTCCTCAACACCCTATCACAGTTTGAGTATCATTTGACAACTTTTACTATGGTTTATTTGGCTATAAATCAAGGTTTCTGGAGCGATGAGCGATCATTTACGTCGCAATGGGAGCTACTATGTGCAACATAACATGGTAATATTTTCATTCTTGTGCAATGTTTCTTGTTGTTATGGTTATTTCATGAACAAATGACAGCTGCACTGTCGAACGTGGCAACTTTGTGTGTGTGAGGCAGTGTAGCCACAGTCAGCAGAGGGAATGACAGTCAGACACGCACTGCAAAGGAGTAGCTAGACTCGCTAACTCTAACACGTGTCCGCTCACAGTGTCCTTATTTCCTGCATCTACACTTCATGTTACGTGTTTTTTTGTGGTGCCAAGGAAGTCAAGATGCTAAGGAAATCCATGAAAGCTTGCATTCGCTCAGAGAAGGGGAGGAAAGCAGTAACAAGAGGGAGAGGGGGTAGGTGAAATAGCAGCATTGGCAACCTCCACCATCAGCTGACTGAACCACAACAAACCCACACCACAATATCAACAACAACCCCACCACTCCACAACCACCCTACCTCCATATTTGTACTCATGCATATATGTCCATATCAAGTGTAAAGAAGAGGAAGAGACTCTTTATAAGTGAAAATGGTGATCAAAGTAAGGTAGAAATTGATAAGATAACTTGAGGACAGTGTAGCCAAAGTAACGAAGTATTGTACAATGCAGATGAGCTACTTCGATTCCCAGGAGATGGTGGATTACTGGATATAGATGTCACATATGATAGTAAGCTTCATTGCTATGTTATGCAAGAAATACTATATGCAATTTTGCAGAAAGACATGAATTTCATAATACTGTACTTCCGTGTACTGTTCATCCACATACTTTACAGCAAATACTGCCCAATGGTCAAAAGCCTTGGCAAATCCACTGGATTTTGCTGTAGCCCAAGCAATTATCTGTTATAATGTTGGTTATGAAGCAGGATTTCTAGCTGAAGAATTGGGTATCAAGAATGACAGAATGCAAATAACATTAAAAGGATATGGACAAAGAAAGGAAGCAATCAAGAACATCAAAGCAAAGAAAAAAGAGGAGAATACAAGGTTATGCTCATTATGGTGTTGGAGAACACCAAATGTCATTGTCTAGAAACATTACTGAAGGTTGGAAAGTGGCCCATCCCTGGTTACAAAAAACCCAACCTGATGATGTATTGTTTTCAAGAATGCCCCAGGGGTGAGGTTACAGAACAGGTAAAGGTCTCTTTTTTTTGTATATACAGTACCATATATAGTACCATGTGCACCTAATTACTGGAAACTATTGTTTTGTGTTGTATAATGGTTAATTTATAAATACTAAAGCGAATATTATCATAGAAACAACTCCATCTATAGCAGCAAGGGAGGAAAACACTTAGATAAACTTTGACGCTCATTTCCCGAAAACTTGTTTTTAGCCAAAATATAACCATACAAACTGCTACTGCTCAGCCAATTCTTCAGTTATTTACATGATTTTTTTTATTTGAAAGCTAACTAAATAATATATATATATATATATATATATATATATATATATATATATATATATATATATATATATATATAGTGCAGATACATCATTTTTGTAATACCAGACCTTAGTGGACCTTGCGTTCCATTCCTTTGGCTGGGGAAATGTTAGACAGAGTCCTAAGGTCCATTGTTAATGTCACCCATCCAAAAACTGAAGTAAACTTTAATAATGTGAGCAATTGTCCTTCACTAGTGGAGTCAATGCAAGCCCAATTCAGTGACAGCAAGTCTGGATACATAAGGAGGGGTGGTTTCAGGAAGGGATTCGGGCTGTAAAACCATCTGAAAAAAAAAAGCAAAGGGAAACATATAGTAACCTCCATGTTTTTATAGACTTGTTGTACAACCGGATTATGGTGCTTTGACAGATAATCATATGGTACACCTTTGAGCATCCATGTCTCGATTCCCCATTGCCAACCAAGTCTACTAATCATGTCCTCAAAATCGTCCAGAGGCTTTAACCTTCCTTGCACCGTCAGGTGTGCAATTAGTGATGATCTGAAGGCTGTGACGATGACGAGGGAGAAAATTAACCACCAACCAACCAGCACCTAAAGTAAGATAAAATTAAACAAGAATAACAGTGATATGCACAGTCATGCTATTTTAATAATTACACACACCCAGACGCACAAACGCCAAAAAATAATCGAAACTCTCTTGGCATTATGCCAATAATTCACCATTATTATAATTATTATAGTGAAAGTCTCCGGAATCGTCACTAATATTTCACTTCCATTCATACATATGATATAATTATATAAATGCATATAATGATCCTGTATCGAGGTAAGAAGGTTTTATAAAATCAGATACCGTAATATCAGTTACAAGTGTAACGTCGCTATTTTTATCCCCCTTACTTTACTGGAGGAGGAACAAAAAGCACGGCCTTTTACAATAAAAAAAAATGACACACCAGTGTATGATACTCTATCCTTATACTGGATCAACCCGGTCTGGAAAAAAAAAGGGACTGAGGACTGAACTTGCCTTGCTAATACCATAAAAAAAAATCATACACAGGCAAGTCCAGTTCCTCGTCAGTAACGCTGCCACCACCAGACCACAGGTTGACCACAGGAACCAAGTTATCACACACTGGGTGGGTAACGTAGCCTGAACCCCAAGCACGTGCGTAAGCAACCCAGAATTACTCTAACGGGGGTTCGATCAATGTCTTAAATCAAGTCAAAAATTTCTAAGTATGGACACAGTCTATTAGTATTGTATACGGTAACGGAAAACTCCACTAATTATAATTTAATTTATTGTTCACATTCATTTTCATATAAAAAAAATATATATATATACTCCCTAACTTTCAATCCCCCCTCCCTTAATCCTACTCCCGCTGCCCCTAGAACTGGAATAATTCCGAGTTTCGCTAGGGAACAGCACTAAACAAACAGATAATAATAATAAAAAAAAAAATTACTTACTCCCCCCCCCATCAATAATAATAAAAAAAATACATACACACATATATATAATAGTATATAAAAAAAATATGGCCGAAACAGTTGTGATAGTCTACACTTTCTAATTTTTCCAGCAATCTCAATTATTAAGTTCTCAGTAGGTACACCAGTATTATTATTATTAATGCCTTGCCGGAATGTGCTATATGGCTGTTCCCAGGGAAGATAATACGAGACTCCATTAATAATCACTATCGAATGTATAATAAATAATTACCTCAATATTAACACTTGAAGTCACTTTTGTAGCAGCTGTTTTAGTAGTTACCTGTTCCCAGGGAAGATGATACGAGACTGACTGTGAATCCTTGCCACACTTCATTCTCGCCTCGCCCCCCCCCCCCCCCCAGTCCCAGCTCCTACACGGACACAAACTAGTTCCTCCTGCTACATTTTTCTATTATATTAAGTGTTCCTTCCTCCCTGATACATTCCTTAGTTACAACTAATGATTATTTAACCTCTCTTAATACTCCAACCCATTATCTCTTATCCTCAGCCACATAGCATACAATTATTCCTAATATTGGTTACAAATATTGTTCCGCCAACGAAAACATCTCGTCCCTCTATCGGGACTCCATCCCTCACTCAACTAATTTTCTAAGTAAGTTACCAGAAAGAAATGCTGGTATTTATGGAGAGTGAAGCTAGAAATTATACATTAGTTAAAAAAACATCCTAAATAACATACATAATAAAATGGGGGTGTTACACAAGGCTCAACTTTGTTAAATATTTTATCGAAATCTACTCATAACATAATGCATTATCTTGTCATCAATGAGTGAGATAGAAAAAAAACTGCAACAGTAATAGACAAACACTAAATATAGGATAACGACCTGGCAAACATAATTGTAAGGAATAATAGACTTAATGGGAGTATTTGAAGTGAGACTTAAATTTAGTTCTTATGACTAGAATATTATTGTTCTAGCTAACCCTCGCTCGCTATGCAGACTGATGTATAGGGGCTACTTTTGATCGTGCTCTCGCCTGCTAAATGTATAGTGGGTAGTGAAGATGTGCTTGAGATAAACCAAACTGTTCAGTGTCAAGACATATTAAAAGTTAAATTATTGGCATTTGGCGGAATCAGCCACTTCATCTGGAAATTTGGACTAAATGCAGTGCTGGTCAAGATTAGACTTAGTTTATTTATATACAGATATAGATATATATCTAGGGAACAATAATAATGTGCCTTGTCTTATATTGTATTGTCTCTCTCAGTGGAGACAAGCCCTTGGAGTCAGTGTTTAAGTATTTTACCTACTAGTTTAACTCCTCAGATTAAGTGCATTCTCTACTGGAGTTGCCAACACAGTCTGGATTCCAATATTACCAATTTGATGGGTCATGATTTACTGTGGGTTGTCCTGTGGTATCTGAGTCATGTGGAACTGTAGTCATGAGGTACTGAATCAACTTAAGTAAACATCAACATATATCTAGCTACATGTGTTGGTTATCTGTTGTGTGACTGACCATAGCCAGGTAGTCTGTTGATATATGTGAATCATCTGTTTTTGCTAGTTAACTGACAGTCCTATGACCTTATTGTAATTTTATCTTCTACCTGCCCCTTGGTAAGTGTTCATACTGCCAATTTGGCATTCTCTCACTTGTTTCTAACTTAATAACATGACACTTGTCTGTATTAAACTCTATCTGCCATTTATTACTCCAGTCAACTATTCTGTCTATTTTTTTTTTATGTGACTGTTTGCAGCAGCCTTCATTTTTAATTGTTCTTTGTACCTTTGCATCATCAGCAAACAATTTTATATAAGTGGCTCTGAACATATACTTCTATATTATTTATCTACATTATGAACATTATTTGTGCCAATACTGAGCCCTGAGGAACTCCACTTATGACCTTCAGCCATGGAGAATAGTTCCCTCTTAGTACTGTTTTCCTTTTTTTCCTACTAGGAAATCTGTAGTAGTTTTCCTTTCACTCCTCTTGAATGATGTATATAATTTCTATATATGTCTTTGGTGAAGAACTCTGTCAAAAGCATTTTAAAACTATATATACGTACTATCCAGCCATTCTTCTCTTTTTTTTATTCGTTTTGATATTCTCATATAGTAACTCAGTAGGTTTGTTACACATGATCTTTTCTTCCAAAACCCAAATTGTCTCTCTGTTATCATCTCATTTTTCTCAAACTATCAACTCAAGTTCTTATAATCTTTTCCAGAATTTTACATACTAGAGACCAGTGTACCTTTCTTGTACAGGTAAACCTTTCTGTCTAAGAATATAATACATATAAAGGAATGCTTTTGGTTCTTCTGTTTGCTTATTAACATAATATTGTGAAGAAAAGACTTGTATTAATCCAATCTAACCTAACCCTAAAGGTTCCCCATTCCAAATGACTAAAATAAAAATAGAATAGAAAGTTGTAATAAACAGAAGAGCGTGATTTTAAGAACTATCTGAAAGTTAACTTCGTGGTTAGCTAATTGGAATATGACAGGAAAATATTAAACGACAAATGACGACAGGATGATAGTGTACAGCTCCGGACTGATCAATGGTCCACACTTCTTCCACCCTTGCCTTGGTGTGGGCCTCAACGGATATGGTATCACTGACAGGTGGAGGGGGGAGGGGAGAAATGTGGGCGGAGTTATATAGGGGGGGCAGCGTTACCAATGTTGAGCCATCCAGAAATTTGAATCCCGAACCACTTGTGATCATGGATGTGAACCACTCACTTGAAGGTGGTAGGAGAGGAGGGGTTGGGTTGGGGAGAGGGGGGTAAAGCTTCACCAGTGATCGAGATGGAGAGAATTATTGGATCAAGTAGCTAAATGTAATCTAAATCCAACTCTGATGCTGCATTCCATGGGATATTCTTTATTATTTGAAATGAATCCAGATTTTACCTAATATAATTAACACGACACCAGTTTTTGATGACTAATATATCAAGCGATGCACCACCTACCCAGTGTTAAGTTACATTTCAAGTAAATCCTTTATTTTTATCCTGTATCATTCATGACATTTTCTAAGAAACGTTTATTGTGTAACTGGTTACCAAAGGATAATAGTTATAGTGTAAGATGTTAATTACCCAATTACTACTCCATCTGTTCTTCCTCACCCCGTCCTCCCTTATTCAATTCACTGTTTCCTCTCCCTCCATCCCACCATTCCTTTACTCTCCATCTTACCACCACCACTACCATCATTCTGTGTATTGCTGCATAATCTGTTAATGCGCAAACACGACCAGAATAGAAATAATAGTGATATCTGGTATGCAAATACAATCCGTTATATATGACGAATATATTTATTACCTTTATTTATTTATCTGAGGTCAACATCTAGGCCAGCCATTCAGACGCCCAGTGTTAGTGAACCAATCACAAGATTTAGAGGATATTGTGTCACAACTATTGTTATTACTAATTAAAATAGGGAAAAATTGAAATCAGACATTTATTGGTTATTGTTTACATGACTTTGTCAGTTTAGGTGAAATCTCCACAACTCCTCGTCACGAAGCATTCAAACCCATAATCCAACTGGGTCTGTAGGCACCACACTGTAATTATAATAACCACAATTATAATAACTGTTAACTTATTATAACCTGAAGTTTATACTTCGACCTCACGTTTGCATTAAGCATGTGTAATGTTTGTTTTGTTTTCTTATTATTATTATAAGCACCTATATATGTATTGCTTTAGACCCTTAGCCACGATGATATACAGTATATACACTATTTATATACACTTCTATGAAGATATTAAGGCTTGAAATACTGTAGATTACATATTTCATTTCATTACTCATCAATTGACAGTCTCCAGTCGCTCGGGCATTGAGGCACCATGCCTCCTCACTGTATAATATATATGGTTTTCCCCGAAAAATCTCCCACTGTGTTCTGGTGTGACGTAACAAATCTGCTGTGGTTCTCTGTCGTTCTGGCTCCCACGTGTTAACGATAGAACCTCATACATTTTCTATAGGGTTCATATCGCAGTCTTAAATAGACAAATCTATCACCTGCAAATAATCATGAGCAGTAAACCATTCTTGAACTTTCCTCGCCATATGGATAGGGCATCGGTCGTGTATAGGACAGATAAGGGTGAGTAGTTGAAAAGAAATTAAAAACATTTAGAATATGTGCTTCATTATATTGCATTTGATCGATCTATTAAATAAAGACACTGTCTATTGTTCACCCCCGTAGAGAGATACTGATTATAATTATTATCCTTTGGATATTAAGCAACAAATAACGGAGCTGAGACAATTAATTTTCTGTCTTCAGCTTTACCAGTATTCTTTTCACCCCTCATGCTGGCAGTCCCCCTCTTTATCACCTCTTCTCGCCGTAAAATAAATAAATTTCTATCTATATTTTTCAAGTAACTGGCAACCTCACACAACCTCCTCTCACCTGTCTTCTCTCTCTCTCACGTCCCCTTCCTTCCTTGCCTTCTGTAGTATTTTTTATCTTTTGTTTCTCATATTTTTAACCTTCTCATTCGTTCTTTGAAAGTTTTAATGACATAAGCTTTTCTCTCTTATCACCCATAACCAAATTATTAAGTAAAAATTTACCGATAATCCACTGTTTTTATTAAACCTGGAGAATCAAAGGTGACAAACATATATATTCTCTTTGTCGGGAGAATAATATGTAACAGTTCTGGCTCTCAAAATACATTGGTTTGCAAGATTGCCAACATTAATAATTAAATCTTGTGGGTGATAACTAGACGTAATATATAGGCCTATAGGCCGCATCTAAATTCATAATTATAAACACTAAGAAGAATGGAAGACAAATATGTAATGCTTTATAGAAATGGAACTGGAATTTGTATTTCTGTATATTGTATTTTACTTTAATGTTGTCACTATTAAGAGTTTTATTATATAAATATTGTGGAATACAAGGTGCAATAATATCTTTATAAAGTTAGTATTAAAAGTAATAGCAAGATGCTGATGGTAGTCTTCTATTGAATTAATCCTTTATATTATTGTGTGCACATAAATACTCGTCATTAGAAATGTGTAGGGTTATGAAGACTGACGTCTCATAGGTTGTCACCACTGATTATCATATGTTTCACAAATTGTAACTAGCTTTATTCTGCTTTGTCTACGTGTTAATGATTTCCTTGTTATGGCCAGAAATTTACTTGTAATCCAGTAATACACTATATGTAACGTAGAACAAGTTATTTTCCCCCCCGTGTGTTAGGTTGGTAAGCCTGCGAAAGCTACAAGATGTGGGATTGGTGTGTGTGTGTGTGTGTGTGTGTGTGTGTGTAAAGGGAACTGTGGTTCACATGACTCGAACCTTCACTTCACCAGAAATAAGCCTATATTCTGCAGGAGAGATTCGATTGTCTCATTCCGTTCCACAGAATATTATTCTTTTCACATATAATATATGGATAATTGTGGTTCTCATAATTTTGTTTAATATATTCATTATTGTTGAAACACATTTACCATTGAGTATAGCCATTTCATTATATATGTCCAAGTTTTATAGTCACCCATCCTATCTGATGTCATTACAGTTCTGCTGATATCGAACAATACTTAATTAGCCTACAGATGAGAGTAGAAAATAATAATATTATGATGACAATGATAAAATTCAATACTTAATTATATAGGTTTGTTAATGTGAACTCCATCTCCATTAGTTCCTTCGCCCAAAGTCAACCATAAATCTTCAAGAAAACGTCTCTACAGACACGGTTATTGGCGTCTCTCTTGTTCTCTCTTCCTCCACCAGCCCCTCCATACCCCCCCCCCCTTCTTTCTCTCTCATTTTATATATATATATATATATTCTACATAACTATTATCATATCCTTTTGCTTGCATAAATTTGAAGGACAATGGGTGATAAGGGAGAAAGGCCTATGTCATTAAAACTTTCAAAGAACGAATGAGAAGGTTAAAAATATGAGAAACAAAAGATAAAAAATACTACAGAAGGCAAGGAAGGAAGGGGACGTGAGAGAGAGAGAAGACAGGTGAGAGGAGGTTGTGTGAGGTTGCCAGTTACTTGAAAAATATAGGTAGAAATTTATTTATTTTACGGCGAGAAGAGGTGATAAAGAGGGGGACTGCCAGCATGAGGGGTGAAAAGAATACAGGTAAAGCTGAAGACAAAATTAATTGTCTCAGCTCCGTTATTTGTTGCTTAATATCCAAAGGATAATAATTATAATCAGTATCTCTCTACGGGGGTGAACAACAGACAGTGTCTTTGTTTAATAGATCGATCAAATGCAATATAATGAAGCACATATTCTAAATGTTTTTAATTTCTTTTCAACTACTCACCCATATCTGTCCTATACACGACCGATGCCCTATCCATATGGCGAGGAAAGTTCAAAAATGGTTTACTGCTCATGATTATTTGCAGGTGATAGATTTGTCTATTTAAGACTGCGATATGAACCCTATAGAAAATGTATGAGGTTCTATCGTTAACACGTGGGAGCCAGAACGACAGAGAACCACAGCAGATTTGTTACGTCACACCAGAACACAGTGGGAGATTTTTCGGGGAAAACCATATATATTATACAGTGAGGAGGCATGGTGCCTCAATGCCCGAGCGACTGGAGACTGTCAATTGATGAGTAATGAAATGAAATATGTAATCTACAGTATTTCAAGCCTTAATATCTTCATAGAAGTGTATATAAATAGTGTATATACTGTATATCATCGTGGCTAAGGGTCTAAAGCAATACATATATAGGTGCTTATAATAATAATAAGAAAACAAAACAAACATTACACATGCTTAATGCAAACGTGAGGTCGAAGTTATAAACTTCAGGTTATAATAAGTTAACAGTTATTATAATTGTGGTTATTATAATTACAGTGTGGTGCCTACAGACCCAGTTGGATTATGGGTTTGAATGCTTCGTGACGAGGACTTGTGGAGATTTCACCTAAACTGACAAAGTCATGTAAACAATAACCAATAAATGTCTGATTTCAATTTTTCCCTATTTTAGTTAGTAATAACAATAGTTGTGACACAATATCTTCTAAATGTTGTGATTGGTTCACTAACACTGGACATCTGAATGGCTGGCCTAGATGTTGACCTCAGATAAATAAATAAAGGTAATAAATATATTCGTCATATATAACGGATTGTATTTGCATACCAGATATCACTATTATTATTTCTATTGTGGTCTTGTTTGCGCATTAACAGATTATGCAGCAATACACAGAATGATGGTAGTGGTGGTGGTAAGATGGAGAGTAAAGGAATGGTGGGATGGAGGGAGAGGAAACAGTGAATTGAATAAGGGAGGACGGGGTGAGGAAGAACAGATGGAGTAGTTATTAGGTAATTAACATCTTACACTATAACTATTATCCTTTGGTAACCAGTTACACAATAAACGTTTCTTAGAAAATGTCATGAATGATACAGGATAAAAATAAAGGATTTACTTGAAATGTAACTTAACACTGGGTAGATGGTGCATCGCTTGATATATTAGTCATCAAAAACTGGTGTCGTGTTAATTATATTAGGTAAAATCTGGATTCATTTCAAATAATAAAGAATATCCCATGGAATGCAGCATCAGAGTTGGATTTAGATTACAGAAGAAAACATTTAGCTACTTGATCCAATAATTCTCTCCATCTCGATCACTGGTGAAGCTTTACCCCCCTCTCCCCAACCCAACCCCTCCTCTCCTACCACCTTCAAGTGAGTGGTTCACATCCATGATCACAAGTGGTTCGGGATTCAAATTTCTGGATGGCTCAACATTGGTAACGCTACCCCCCCTATATAACTCCGCCCACATTTCTCCCCTCCCCCCTCCACCTGTCAGTGATACCATATCCGTTGAGGCCCACACCAAGGCAAGGGTGGAAGAAGTGTGGACCATTGATCAGTCCGGAGCTGTACATACAGTACATAATACTAGTGTTTATAGAAACAATAGCATCTTTTTAGGACTTTTTACTATATGGCTAAACTTCAGAACCAAACCTTCACTCTCATTATTAATGGAAAGGTTTTTAAAAGCAAATAATGATGTAAAATGTAAGAAATAATAATTGCCAACACAACATCATAGCTCACCACCTTCTCTACATATAATACGCATGTTCTTTCACTGTTTTCACCCCATATATAACCTTGGGAACCCAATCTCTACTTTCACTATGAATGTAATCAATGACAATGCCTAAGTAGGACGATGCTAAGTAAGAAGAAAAAAACACCACAAGACTCACCACGATAATTGATCCGGGTGGAAAGCTGACTGAGGGAGCTGAGAAGTGTTATACAATCTATAAAACAAAAAAAAAAATCGTCACAATGTGACATTCACGACATTCTTTGAGACAAGCTGATCCCGAATCTGCCCTTACTTACGTTCTAGGGTGCGTAGTTCTTGAAACATAAGGGAATAAATAAAGAAATATTCCTGACCTCAAATGACCCCGTAGGTCGACTCTAGCCTTGTCCGATCACCCATTTTGTGTGTCGACTATTTTTTTTTTTTTACATCGTTTGCCTGGAAATGACCTCCAGAGACCTCACATAATCTCGGAGTTCGACCATTTTGGTATGATATCCTCTGCTGGGTCTTAATGATTCCAGCTAAGTAGGCTAAGGCTAAGTAAAATTAAAATTGAGACAGTAGCCCATGATCAAATAAACAGAAGGTGCCTTTTAATTGGTTGATGATAAAAAGTTTCTGTACAATTATTTGCACTGTGTTCTATTATTTGACCTTTCTGTTCACTCTCTATGAGCAGGATATTCTCTCTATCTTTCTCTTTCTTCATTACTTTTCAATGAATGTCACAGTTTTATAGCATTCATATGGTAGCATTACACTATTAATATATTAGGTATATCCTCCGTTTCAACCTTGTATAACAATGATCATGTTTGAACGGTAAATACAACACAACTGAAGAACTATATATGCCGACATTTACTTTACATGCTGTAAACTTATTCATCTGGGGTGAATTTGAGAATGGCGATCGCAGGGAGCTATTCGCTCTCTCAAACACCTAAAAGTGGCAGCGAGTATCGGCTTGCGAATCGCTTGTAGTTATCAGGCAGTAAATTGTAAGATAGAAGTTTGTTTAGGCAGATATTTTTACTGTGGATCACAAAGTGACCCATCTCCTCGACTAATGAGCCTCGGAATGGCTACACCCAGATTCGTTACCAATAATAGGCGTTTGAGAAGACTCGTGGCAATTCTAATGATGTGAACGCATCTCTCAATTACACCCCTGTATCCCTCTGTATGGCTTGCGGCGAACGAACACTGCTTTCAAACACCCCTCTGAAACTAACTTGTCCTGTGATTGTGGTGGATGGAACTGACGGAGGCTGCTCAAGAAGGGCCCCCCAACTGTACAATAGAGCCGTTTTTAAATGGATGCCTCTTTCACCTGCAGCACACGTCCAAAACTGTTGTAGCACCCACAAGGAGAATCCAGACACTATTACACACACCAGTACTCCCATCCAGACACCACCTAAGTGAGAGAAGGTTGAAAGGATTTAAAGTGTTTATCAGTTGATATATTATATACATAATAATACTGGGAGTCTATGAATTTTATGTTACAGGAAATACAATAATATAATTAACTATTTATCCTTATATTTACACTCATATACCATAACAAATCCTGTTTAACCATCATTGCGCGGGCCCTCTCGAGCGTAGCCACTTTCTTGCCTGGGCCTTTTTCCTGCTCGCGCTCAGAACCTAAACCACACACTTAAGAGTTAATAGCGTGTATCCCATCTCTCCTACCAGCAGGAACGAATGGCAGCATCTATGTAGGATCTAAGGTCTACAGAAGGTACGGAATGACGCCTGGCAGGAGGCCAAGTACTGGAGGCCACATCCTAAGCCAGGGTGTCAACCCGCCTATTCCCATCAACACCCACATAGACCCAACACTATGTGACTCTGCGGCGATGGCATCCAAGGAGGACGAAAGACTCAAGACTAGCCAACACCAGGGGATGGGAAGAGTTAAAATTGCCCAAGGCCTGCAAGGCCCTACAGGAATCACTTGTGGCGGCTAGAATAAGCTACCCGCCACAAGCATCAGCCCTCTCGCCTGATGGGTGCTAATAGTGTAGCAGGCAGGAAGTCTTATATTCATGTATTCCAGGTTCACTCTAAAACTTTGTATACAATGTGTAACCTGTATGAATAAACAGATTAAAACCCACAATCTCTTAGTCTCCTTTCAAACCTCACCAGGAGACGAATGTAGCAGCCCACTACACACTAAAAAAAGTAAAAACAAAGGCTGCTGGAGAATAAAAATTAAATGGAGGGCATATAAATTACTGTAGGTGGCCGAGACATTGACAATTAAAATAAACATGGCAGAAGGGAGCCTACCACCTCAAATAAAGTCAGAAAAGTCAGCCCCAACACCAATTCCAGCATCAGACTTTGACCCATCAGTGTACACAGGGAGGGACCCCTGTGCGTGGAGGCATGTTCTAAAAGGAGGGAGCGAGCCACTGGAGGAGGAAGAGATTCCTTCTTGTCTGAAAGCAAGTGTAGGTGTGGACTTCTGGGTGAAGCCATGGAGCCACCTTGGGGACCCACACAGGACAAATCTGGAAGTCATCAATGGTTAACTCCATCATAGCCTTCCTGACCTGGATGCCATGGTGTGCGAGGATGTAAAAGGTAGTACTGAGATATCAAATGACACCACCAAGTAAGGAAGGGAGTCAGAAAGTCGATGTAAGCAATGCCAACAATGAACTATCAAGGACTGGCAATGGAGATAAAGGCTCAGGTTTCTAGACATACCGTACCCCAGGATGATGAAATGGGTCTAACACTCAGGGACACTCAGGGATATCTCACACCCATAGTCGAGTTTGACCTAATAAGAGAATGATATAGGTGGAGAAGGGAGGCCCGATCAGCCTAGGACTTTCAACAGGTTGAGAGCCTGGAGGCTAGAGAGGGATGGGTAGGAATGGTGGTCTGTAGTAAGGGAATATTTGGATGGGGTGGGTGGTTTGGCAGGTACTGGTGGTGTCTAGTGTGTTGGATGGTGTGTGGTTGTAGGTGAGTGTGGGGGTGTAGTGGTGACCACTGGCTTCACTCGCTCCCAAGACGTGACATAAGGTTTACCTGATACCTAAACTGTGACTGTAGCGTCCGTCCTGGAGATTCCTGGGTGAGGACCAGTATATATTGTTCTTGCAGCAGTGTCCTATGGGAGTCGGTACGCAGGAATAGGTGTGTGGCTGCGTGTAGACCAGGTGGTATGTGGAAAGTTCTCGAGTTAGATTTCCTCGTATGTGTCGAATGAGTGCTGCCTTCAAGGCTAGGAGGGAGGAGAGGTTGGAGGTGTCTGTGCTTGGAGACTTGACCTGTCCCGGTAGGATGTAGATCGTCTCCAAAAACGAGTTCAGCTGGTGATTATTGTAGATCCTCCTTAGCTGTGGCACATATGGTCAGGAGGATGAGAGAAAGGACGTCTGATCATTGGTCTATTTGCAAGGCGTGTAACGCTTCCTTCAATCTTCTGTGCAGGCGTTCAACCATCCCATTGCAGCAGGGGTGGTATGCTGTAGTCCTCTGTCTTCTGGTACCGAGTAAGGTAAGCATTTCCTGCCCCGCCCTGGGTTCGAATTGCGTGCCCTGGTCTATTACGATGACAGCTGGTGGTCAGCAGTTGGCAACCCAAGTGTTGAGGAAGTGGCGGGCAGTACCTTCTGCTGTGATTGCTGCCATGGCCGTCGCGGTGCACCATGAAGTGCGATCCATGCAGGTGAGGAGGTAATGAAAACCCCTTGACGGTGGGAGGGGCCCGATGATATCGATGTGGACCGTGTGGAACCTGCTGGTGGGTATGGGGAAATCGTGTATGGGAGGGGGAGTATGACGTTCAACCTTCGCTCTCTGGCATGGTACATACACTAATATCCACTCCTTAATTTGTTTTTTCATACCATATGGCTCTGCGGCTGATGATGAGGTGAGTACCTGCAACACCTGGGTGGTTCAGAGAATGAAAGTGGTTAAATTCTTTGTACTTGAAGGGAGCGGGGATATACGGCAGAGGTGTACCGCATGAAGTGTCACACCAGAGTTTCATGACGCCATCTGGAGCCTGTATGTTCTCTACCTTCAGGCCTGTGTTGCCGTTAAGGAGATGGTTGAGGTGCTCATCTGATGCCTGCTCTTCTGCAATGGCTGAGAAATCAAGGAGAGGCATCTGTTAGATGGAGGTTATATATGGAATAACAGGGGGTGCCCTGGGAAGGGCGTTAGCAACGGCGTTCTCCTGAACTGATGTCCGTGGTAAATTCTGAGATAAATGCAAGGTGGCATGATACCCTAGGGAACCAGTTTGTCCCTGGTTGTTTCATTGCAGTTGTGAGTGGCTTGTGGTCTGTTCTGATGGCGACTAGTTCCTTGCCGAAGGTACTATAATTCTATTTTGGTGGTTCCAGGCTCTTGCTGTAGAAGGCGATGGGTTTCAGTATACCATCAACTTTTTGCTGTGGGACAGCCCCGATAGTATCGTTGGATGTGTCGGTGTAGATTGAAGTGGGGGCATGCGGTTGGGGTATGCCAGTAGGGTGGTGTTGGCAGGCGTTGTTTGACATCTTGAAATGCCTTGGTGGCTAAAGTTGTCTATGTGAAATTTTGTTGTGACTTCTTCAAGCCTTTGGGTAGGTCGTGGAGTAGAGAGAGAGCAGAGGCAGCGTGAGGGATAAATCTGTGATAATATTTGACGACACCTAAAATTTCCCGAAGCTTCCTGACCATCGTGGGTAACGGGAACTCTATCACTGCCTTCATCTTCTGTGGAAGCATGGTGATGCCATTGGGGGTCACCCTGTGGCCGAAGAAGTCCAGGCTCTCTACACTTAGGATGCACTTGGAGTGGAGAGGTGTATCTTGAGGCTATGCTGCTGCTGGCAGTCACACAGTTCCCTCAAGTGTTGCTTGTGCTGGTCGTTAGTGTGTGAGGCGACGAGGATATCGTCAATGTAAACGACGACATAATCTATTCCACGCAGCACCTTGTCCATGAAGCGCTGGAAAGTATGGGCAGTGTTGTGTAACCTGAAGTTCATAGAAGGGAACTCGAACAGGCCAATAGACATAGTAATTGCAGTCTTCTTAATGTCTTCTTCCAGTACTGGAATCTTGTGGAAGGCACTAACAAGGTCAGTTTTAAAGAATAACGCACCCCACCCACCCCACCCCTGGAGCTTGGAGTGGAAGTCCAGGACGTGCAGTATTGGGTATCTATCAGGAATGGAGGCAGTGTTTAAGGCTCTGTAGTCCCAGCATGCCCTGCTGCAACATCACCTAAAACTCTCTCTTGGCTATTTTCAGTTTTTCAGGGGACATCCTCCAGGGTTTAGCGAAAACAGAACGGTCGGTCGTGGTGATGGTGTGTCTGATTCCTGGGTCATGCACAAACTGGGTAGAGGAGGTAGAACGGAGATTAGGAAATTCTTGTATAATATGTTCGTAAGAGTTGGAGTGTATAATGTGGGTGATGGAAGGTGTATGGTGCTTACAGTGTTTGGCCTGTATGATGGCACCTGATGGTTGGTGTATGAGGTGTTGTCTTCTGACATCCATCAGGAGATCATGTGCAGTTAAGAAGTCAAGACCCAGGATGGAGGCCTACACGTCCGCCACGATGAAAGGCCAAATTGCATACACCTGATGTAGTAGGGTAATGCTCCTGCTCCTTGTGCTGATTGTAGCGATGGGTGACTTGTTGGCAGTAAGGAGGTCGTATGCCGTGGAACCCTGGCACTCTCTATCTTTAGCCATCGGGGGCACAACACGTCAGGGGAGTGCAGGCGGTGGGATGAGGATTCTGTGCTGGTTTGGTGGTGTGTTGGTAGTGGAGCGATGGCAAGGTTTGCAGCCGTGTTGTAGTTGATAGAAGGAGGTGCATGGGGATGATGGTGCTGTAATGTAGGTGTGTTGCTGCGTGGCCCTGAGTTGGGTGTAGGACTTTATTAAGCCTATGTCCAGTGTTAGATCATATAAAAAATAAATAAAAAAATCTTAACATAAGACACGGGGTCACATCCAACATATTAAACTTATTTCTCACAAACAACATTTCCTTAATTACACGGACACGAGTACTACCTGGTCTTAGTGACCATGAGATGGTACTCATTGACGCAAACATCAAGCCAATAACACAAAAACAATTACCCAGGACAATTTACATGTACAACAGAGCTGATATGGGTGGCATTACCCAAGACTTAGTTGAATTTTGTGACTCATTCCTTGACTCAGACCCATTGGCCAGTTCTGTGGAAACAAACTGGACCAGACTTCGTGACTTTATACGTGACACAATGGACAAGCACATACCCACGAAAACTGTCACACATAACCGGGCATTACCATGGTACAATAGACAATTAAAAAGACTACACAAAAACAAGGTCAAAGCATACAACAGAGCAAAACGATACAACGATACAGAACACTGGTTAGAATACAAAAATATACAGAAAACACTACAGAAAGAAACTAAACAAGCAGAAACTAAATACACATCCACTTTTCTCACAGACAACACACAAAACCACAAAAAAAATGTTGGCTTCTTTAAAGCACTCAAACAAGACTCGACCGGTATTACAACATTACTACACAACAATTCCTTGATTACACACCCACAAGACAAAGCCAACGCCCTTAACACACAATTTCAGTCCGTTTTTACCCATGAACATGAACACTTACCAGACATGCCAACACCGCCACACCCACCTATCCCTCCCATTCATATAAACACCCAAGGAATTGAGAAACTTTTATCTGAGGTAGACATACACAAAGCGACTGGACCAGACAATATACCCTGCAGGATATTGAGGACTGATGCTAAAGTTCTTGCCCCTGTCCTGCAGGTTATATTCTCACAGACTTTACAGACCGGTGAACTCCCTCAAGACTGGCTTTTGGCAAATGTGACCCCAATTTTTAAATCCGGAGACAGAACCCTTCCCATTAATTTAATTATAGACCAATTTCTCTTACCTCAGTCCCCTGCAAAATTTTAGAACATATAATTCACAGACATATAATGGACCATTTTGATATGCAAAACATACTGACTGACAATCAACACGGTTTTCGGCCAAAACGCTCGTGTGAGACGCAGCTACTGGTAACTACTCATGACATCTTGAAGTCCCTCAATGACACAAAAACTAGACAAGTTGACGCCATAGTATTAGACTTTGCCAAAGCCTTCGACAAAGTCCTTCACCAAAGACTACTACACAAGTTAGAATTCTATGGCATACAAGGACAACTTCTTTACTGGATTAGAACGTTCTTGACTACCAGAAAGCAACGCGTAGTTCTTGACGGTAGTCAGTCTCCACCTGTTCCTGTGATCTCTGGGGTACCCCAGGGCACTGTCCTGGGCCCCCTTCTCTTCCTTTCATACATTAATGACCTCCCACTTTCACTTTCCTCTACCACTAGACTCTTTGCAGACGATAGCTTAGTTTACAGACCAATTAAAGATAGGAATGACTGCCTTCGACTACAGGACGACCTAACTGCACTTGAAGACTGGGAAGTCAAGTGGCAGATGACATTTAGACCAGACAAATGCCATCACATCCGTTTCACCCGAGCCCATAATCCTATCCCTCATACATACCAACTACACAACACCAACCTCAACACAGTCTCTTCCCACAAATACTTGGGCGTCCACATCTCAGCGGACATGAGGTGGAACACACACATAGGTAGCATCAGGTCCAAAGCCAGTAAGGTCCTGGGGTTCTTGTGCAGGAACCTTAGCAGGTGTAACACAGACATCAAAATTATTGCGTATAACACTTTCGTTCGACCACACTTAGAGTATTGTGACACCGTCTGGGACCCACACACTTACAATAATATCAAGAAATTAGAGTCCATACAAAACAAAACTGTAAGATGGGCCAGACGTGATTACAGACACACTACATCAGTCACTTTGCTTAAACAAGACACAAAACTAGACCCATTGGCAACAAGAAGACAAATACACAGACAACAGATGATATACAAAATCACAAACAAGTTAGTTGACATAGACAAAGACACATATCTACACCCTACAAGTATACGGTCCACTAGAGGCAGCCACAACTTAAAATACCATACATACCAGACAAGCACTGATATATTTAGGCACTCATTCTTTTCCCGCAGCATCCAAGAGTGGAATCATCTCCCATCTCATATAGTTGACACTTTTAGAAATAGGATCACCAATCATTACCTCCCCAATCCTAATCCTCAACCCACAGTCCCTGACCCAATCCACCCTCATCCTAACCCCCTTCCTAATCCTACCCATAACCCCCGCATATTATGCTGCCCACGAGCAGCCCTCTACGGGACCTTAAACTTGAACTTGAACTTGATTGTTGGTGGTGCTGTAGGTGTTGTGTACAGAATGTATCAATGTTTTCATTGAATGTTTGTAAGTGCTGTGCTAAGGAGGAGAGTTGTTGTGGTGTAAGGTGTGGTTGTGTTGGAGGCAGGATTTATGTTAAATTGTGGTGTAGGTGAGGGGTGTTGCTGGTGCGAGGGTGGTAAGAGGGGTTGTGGATGAGATTGTATGTGTTTATGTGTTGGTGATGGAGTGTTGGTGTGACGTAGTGGTGTTGGTGTGTCTATGGTACTTGCGGTTGTTGAGTAGGTGGAGGGGTAGGTTGTGGTGGTGGTGTTGGTGGTTGAAGTTGGGTCTGTGTCAGAGGGGACGGCCTGGTGGTAGGTGTGGATAGCATGGTAATGGTGGAGGTGGTATATTGAGTGGCCCCCCATGGGAACACTGTCACAGGCGACATTCACGAGCACGGGAAAACAGGTGCACCCAGTAATGCCAGATGTGCAAGACGAAATTTTCCTCATTTCAACATTAGAATTCCCCTTTTTCCTCAATTATTCCCTGTTTACTCTTGAATATTGATGGTCTTTTTGTTATTTCATCTGGTAGAATTATCTCTGTTTACTCTTGAACGAACTGTATATTATTTCCCTGAGTGGAATTCAAAAATCCCTAAAACAGATAAATATCCCTGCACCTGATAACACTGGGTGCACTTTGGAGCATCAAATGACATCTTAGCATTAAAATTACAATCTTAGCAATAATTTCTGTCTTATCTACAATCTTATACCACCATTACATTCAGGAGGATTGTCTCTACATCATACACCCATTTTTAGTCATGGTAGCGTAATATTTGTAAATAAATATCAGGATATACAAAATTGGGATAACAATTTTAGCTGCTCGTTACACTTCAACTCGTAATTTATCGTTTATTTTTAATGATATGAATATTTTTTCACAAAAAAAGTAATCCTCTATCATTATTCTGTCAGGTTACCAAAGTGCCAAGTAGATATTATGCGAAATAAGTGAGGCACCAAGAAAAAAATAACATGTTGTACCGCGGAGAAATGCATTATTTTGTCACAGAAAAGGTAAGCGGGAGAGGAGTTTACCTGGAGAAACTGACCAATCAGCGACTAGTATTCAAAACACAGCTATGCTCCAATTGCAAGCTAGGATGGGATAGAGTATAAGTATGGATGGTTCCAATGATACTATGCGGTGCATGAGGGATTGAAGCACTTGTGGGTCGTGTGTGGCGGGGACATGGAGGGTAAGCACGACAGGTGTGCGACAGGGGTTAGTGGAACGTAATAAAAATGGCGATGATGGAAGAAGGTGAAGTGCAGGGAACGACCACTGGGGACTTGGCGCACAAAATAAAGCACAGGGAGGGTATAGTGTACAATATTTGTGTAAAAATACCTTGTTGGAGGCGTAGTGGAGTGAAGTGTGCAGTCGTGGTGGTTCGATGTGGAGGAGAGGCGAGTGGTAGAGTTGCGTACTTGGAGAGTGGTCCAGCAGCAACACGTGGCTTGGGGAGTGGAGTGGTGGAGTTTTGTAGCTTGGAGAATGGTCTAGCGGCATCACGTGACTTGGGGAGTGGAGTGGTGGAGTTGTTTGGATGCGTGTCGAGTATTACGTGGATGTTCTACCAGTATGTTCGTGTGACAGAGCTGTACTGGGGTCACCAATTATGACGTCAAGGAGAAACCTTGCGTCATTACCCGGGGTGAATAGACTCTAGGATACACAATACAGTTTATTGGTAGTACATAAAGGCGTGCCGTGCCATGCCGTGCCGTAGGTGAGCCGTAGTTGTCGCAGGAGAGTTGGCTGGATGCAGGAGTATGGCTGTGTGATCAAGACGGGAACACAAATTGACTTGGGGCAGCTAGGTGGTGTGCGGTAGACAGGGTGACAGCGAGCAGGACCTTCTCTTTCCAAGGCTCGAGCATGAGTGAGTGATTGACCCAGAAGGCCTGGGCCCTTATACATGGTCTAGTCGGGTCCCGGATGAAGTATTCCCACATGACCACCTGGTCTACGAGCATGGGGCAGGTAGATGTTCCCATGAATGAGTCAGTCAGGCGTGGGGAAGAGAGATTGCAGCTGGTGTCCCCAGATGGCATGAGGTGGCTTGGCTGAAGGAAAGCGTGCTCCCAAGAGTGGCTTAGGTCTGTCTAGGTCGGGGATTAGTGTCCCCGTCTGGCTAAGAATAGACCAGGGAGTGGTATACCTGGCGCTACAGGAGTGGCCATATATGTGTGGTACATAAAGTGGCCATATATGTGTGGTACATAAAGTGGCCACATATGCGGCCACTACCGTATGTTAAATTTTGATCAAATGTGTGTATTGTGTAAAAATATTTAGAGAGGATGTTGGACTATTCTCATTGTTGGTGAGGCACAGAAAGGATCAGACAGGTGGATAAGATCATTGAAAGGAATACACATGTAAACAAGACATCATTCGATGGCAACACCGCCCCTTAAAGACACCAGCGACCACCCGCCCTTTGCTATTTTTAATTTTTTGTGACCTTGACCTTCGTCCGATTTTGCCCAAAAGTTAATCATTTTGTTTTGTGATGAATATTTATTAATAGAAAAAAAATGAACATCATACGGCTAAACCTGTGGACGCTAGATCATATACAGACACACGAACAGATAAATCAATAAATATCCGGCACCGAATACAATACACCTTTCCCTTCGGGGTGGTGTAATAATTATCGAAACAAATGGCTCTCAACTGTGAAAACAGATACATTTTTTTTTACTTGTAGATTCTAATGTACTGTACATTGTAAATATATTCTGATGTGTCTTGCAAACATATCATCATGAATCATACTGAATTATCACATTTATACCACAGTAAAACGCATATGTAATTACTTGAAAATGGCCTAATGAAAGACATGTGTGCAGGAAGATATGAAGGCTTAAGAGAGATGAGGGTAAGTACATCAGGAAAGTATGCTCTGGCGTGAAGTATCACTTGAAGGCGTGGAGCAGTCTGAGATGACATTGTGCACAAGTCCACCTCCTCTCGCTGTAGCTGGCCCACCATCCCACTGAACTGACCATTAAACTCCCTGCCCCACGACCGCTCTGTTTCTTCATGCATATCGTACCTTTGTACAACAGATGACACACCAATTAATGATTTATCAGAGAACATTTTTTTTTTTCGCGATATGAAATATTCGTGTTTAGTATAACACTTGTAAAATGGTGAAAAAATGAAAAAAAGAAATCATGTCAGTGTTATGGGTTTTTACCCGGATGCTCCTGCAAGCATCTCTCCGCCAAACAATCGATTAAACAGAAACAGTATTCCAATGTGTTTGAAATAATGAAATAAACATTGTCTGTACAAACTTGTTCCAATTTTGAAAGAATTTTGGAAATTCATATTAAATCAGTACAGTGATATTATTATTATTATTATTATTATTATTTTACTAAGTAATTAAGTTCACATACTTTGTTCATTTTCTGAAATACATAACTACTAACTGGTATGTTCGACAATTGTAGCCTATATTGCGCAAAAAGCCGTGTTATAATCACCAATATAACACGGAAGGCGAAGTATGTAATGTATGTAATTCTTTAAAAAATAATTTTGGTTGAAAACAAAAAATGCAATATATTACAATTTCGTGCTTGGTGAATCATAACTTAATAATAAAAAAATGCTGGGATTCAACCCAGTTTGGTAAAAAGGGGTCTATAGTGTGATACAGATTTCTTCCGATAATATTTCAGTGTGCATCCCTGACATGATACGGAACATAATACCCTGTATGTGAAAGGGAGTAACAGAGGATGGTGGATGAGTTTCAGGCCGTGTGTAAGCCAAGAAAACTGAAGATGAATGTTGGTAAAAGTAAGGTGATGATATTTGGGATGGCAGAAACTGAAATGATTGACTTTGCTACACCCTATAGAGTGGCTGAGCAACTGGGACGGAATGTGAGATAACTTTAGGGGGTGAGAGAATGGAGGAAGAGAGGGAATTCAAATATCTGGGAACTGTTTTGTGTAAACATGGAAGTATGGAAGGAGAAATCAGGGAGAGAGTAGTGAAGGGTAGACAGGTCATAGGATCACCGGGGAGGATAATGAAGGGTAGAAATGTGAGTATGGAAGTGAAAAGGGGAATAGAAAATAGTATAATCCTGCCAACACTGACATATGCGTCGGAGACATGGACATGGAGAAAGGTTCATCAGTCTAGATTGGTGCTGTGGAAATGAAATATCTGAGAGGAACATGTGGACTTACTAGGTGGGATGGAGAAAGTAATGAGAGTGTGTATGATACATGTGGTATGAGTGAGAAGGCAATTAGTATTGAGTGTGGAGTGGTTGAGAGAGTGAAACTTAATACATTGAGGTGGTTTGGACATGTAGAGAGAATGCAAGGTGTGGAGTTTGAAAAGAAGGTGTACGATAGTGAAGTTGTGGGACCTTGTGTGAGAGGCAGACCTCCGGTTAGATGGCAGAACAGAGTGGAAGAGAATGTGAGAGAGATATGTTTGAGGGGGGATGGGGGATGGAGTAAGTGAGGAGAAATTGCTGAAACTGGAGGCTCTTCTGCCGTGGCCACCCCCTTGGCGAGAGTTTCTGGAGGGAACGAGGCATCGGTGCTATAGAAGTGATTTACCCCCTGCTTCACTTCTTCTCACTCTGGTCTCGGCATTGTAACAGGTGAGAGCTCAAGCTCTTGTTTCTCTCTAATATATATATTGTAAAAATTGCTGAAAATATTGTGAATGGTGAATTGGTTAGTCCAGTGTTGTGAATTAATTAAATAACTGAAGAATATTGTGTGTTAACGTTAGGTCATAGTAACTAATGTATATTTTATTTCTCACTCTGGTCCCGGAATTGTAGCAGCTGAGAGAGCAGCCATATATTTTAGGAACAAACCCTTGATCAACTTGACCCATGTAGTACACAAAAATAATAATATTTGCTGGCAATTCCCAATTCGAATAGTATTATTAGACTTTTGATGGTAGGATGTGATTTTTAAATTATTGTATATGTTCTTTGTATGTGGATTTAAGTCTGTTTAGTGCTATGACAGCTAGCGAGATACAGCAGATTAGTTCTTATCCTGGTTTGGCACAGCAGGGTTCAGGAAATAATATTAACAAATGAATTAGTGTAGTATTACTGTCATATTATTATTGTATTAATATTATTCTATCATGTAACAAAATTGTAAATAAAACAGGTTTATAATTAATTGAGTATTTCCGTCAACAAATTTAGCAAATAGACTGTGATTATATATAGATATTGGTTCTCAATTCACATAATTGATCAAACCCCCGTTAAAATTATAATCTGTGTTGCTTACACACGTGCCTAATTAAAGTAACGCTAAAGTAACGCTAAAATAACCCCTTCAGTCAGTGAGTATTCAACTTAGTTCATTGATCAGCTTAGGCTGGTGGTGGCAGCCTAACTCGTGCTGAGGAGGCGCTCCACTTGTCCTTTCTATTATTTTTTGTATTCGCAAGGCAAGTCCTGTTCCTCATCAGCCTCTTGTATTTTTTTTTCCAGGCCAGGTTGATCCAGCGATAGGATAGAGTAGGAACATATACTGGTAGTTTTTTGTTTGTTTTGGCAGTGGGTTTTGTTTTCCTCCCAATATAGATTAAATTTAAAAGTAATAAACTTTATAAAACAAAAATTAGAGTAAAATAAAAAGTTACAACACCGGGTGTGTTGGTAGGAGTGATTGCCATACACAAATATTAAAACAATGGCCATCTGCTTCCTTTTTAAAAAGTGAAGCCTGGCATATACATTTATATATATTTTTATTTAAAAATTATATAATTAACCATATTTTGAAATGTTTATAATTAATATTATGTTCCACGGTATTATTAAGACCTTAGCTGTTACACCGCCAGATGCCGTGGCATCATCCATCCATCAACAATTTTAATTATTATTATTATTATATGTCGTAGGGAAGTGGCTCACCAATCAGCCTCGTAATAGGGCAGGAGTGCAGGTTGGGGACCACTCTCATTAACAATTACCTCATTTAAGATTTATGTAGCCTTGAAATTAAACTCTGTCGGGGGTCCTGTACTGGCACTTGAACTAAGGAAAATGGGGTATTGATTATTATTATTATAATTATTATTTTAGATATACTCTCGTGTTGGATACTCAACTTACGTGAAATTGAGACTTGAAGTGAAGGTTTGGTAGAGACGTGCATCAAGAGAGTCTTTGAGTGTAACTGACGCACCTGATTTGTCTTCATTCTTGATGTAGTCAACGTAAGGAAAGTAGGACACAGTTACTACCTTAAATGTGTGACCGTAGAAATTGTTGAACTGATCTGGAATTAGATTACGTATTTATCTGTCATATATACAATAATAATTTAAATAAATATCTAAGAGTCTAATGGCGCATAGCAAGCATTCGAGAAATAGTTAACTATGCTTCCAAAGTCCTCGTTAATGTATTTGCATAAGATATACAAATATTAAGTTATTGTACTCTTTTGATATATGATAGTGTTTTTGACAAAGATATATTGATAGATATTAATTTCACATACCTGTGAACTATGAATGGCAATAAAAACACATCAATTCATGGCATGTGTCCTATTCAAAAAATGTGTTCCTTTCTACCTATGTATGTGGCATTACGTGCCACCACAAGTATTCTCACAGAAGGAGAAGGAGGAGGAGGAGGAGGAGGAGGAGGAGGAGGAGGAGGAGGAGGAGAAGAAGAAGAAGGAGGAGGAGGAGGAGGAGGAGGAGGAGGAGGAGGAGGAGGAGGAGGAGGAGGAGGAGGAGGAGGAGGAGGAGGAGGAGAAGGAGAAGGAGAAGGAGAAGGAGAAGGAGAAGAAGAAGACAGCCTTGACGTGGTGTGGGTCTTGCGTGTCTCTGAGATCTGGCGAGCTAGGCTAGAGGAGGCTCCGGCCCCTCCTCTGCCCCGATTTTTGAGCCATTGGGGCTGCTCTATACAACGAATGGCCCTGTTGGGGAAGAGGTACCCCGCCCACGGCGACCAGCGCTCGGTCCCATCATCTGCATGGTAAGTAGTAGCTCTAGGCTCCTGGGGCCACTGTACCAAAAGATATGGATAACAAAAAGCCCCAATCTCTTCCTCGAGTGGTGGTGATGTGACAACACCGCACATCATGGCAGTACTGCACATCTCGGCTGCACAGCTCATGGTGCATCCACAGGATCCCTAAAGGTCGTGGCTTGTTTTCCTTATGAGGACCAACTACCTGCAGAAATTATTCGAAAGTGTCTAGGGTCATGTGGTAGGTTTCATGGAAGGTGTTCACATCAGCCTTCTCTTTTCTGCCTCCATAAGAATACTGTACTGTGTTCTCCTGGCAGAGGTCTCTATAGTAGGTAGTGAGAATCCCGCCTTCGTAGGCTTATTCCCCTATAGCACCTCCACGCCAATGTGCATATAAGGAACATCCACTCCACCACTACCTTCCCCTAACACGTTAACATTGCAGCAGTTATCCCATCTACCCCCGGTGCCTTTTCCATCTTCATCTTTCCTATTGCATTTCTAACATCTTCCTTTCCTAATTCTCCCTGTACACCCTGTCGTCAACCACCTGCCTCCATCCCCATGCATGTCACCACCATCTCCCATCCCGTCCCCTCATTCATCAAACTATCAAAATGCCTCTACCACGCTTCTCTCACTTCCTCACTTCCACTCACAGGAATCCATCCTCTTTCTTTATTCTCATACTACCAAACTTTACTTCTCCTCTTTCTCTTTTAACTTCCTTCCAGGATAAAAATTTTAGCTCCCGCCTCAGCTGAGAGCTCAAGGTCTTATGGTAATTATTGTTCTTATTCTTCTTCTTCTTGGGGCGACAACTTCTTAAAATGGTTCAACTGACTGACTCACTCACTCACTCACTCCCATCCATTTTCTTTTACCGACATTGAATCATTTTTTCAACCGAGATGGGGTTCAACCGAGGGGTTCACCCTCAATAAAAAGGGTTCATTTTCAAAATTTCAATATAACCATATGAATACGAAAATTCAAATAAAACATAATTAATATTTTTGAGACCTTTACATATGGATATTTTATTATTTCACTTGAATCATTAAGAGCCGGAGCTTTTGAAGGGTTTTCCTTCATGTTCTTGTTTTTATGTAAACTTCTCACTCAATTTCCTACCAAACTCCTCACCCACTCTCATTTTACTCTCACTCACTATCCTCTTCACTTGCCTCTTACATACATTGTATTCTCTCTTCCACCTCTCTTTCATTTCTTCTGACACATTCCTCTGTATTGTTCTGCTGTATGCCTTCCTTTTCTTTTTTACTGCATCTTTCACTACTTCTGACCACCAAGCACTCCCTTTTTTTCCCTTCCTCTGTGTCTTGTATCCCACTACCTCTGTTGCTATCCTCATTACTAGTGTTTTAACCATTTCATACACATCATTCTCTCCCACTCCCTCACCAATACTCAGCCTCGCATCCTCCACCACCTCACCTACCCTCTTCTGATATTCCTCTCTATACTCAATGCCATTCAATCTTCCACTTGCCACTTCCCTCTTGTTCCCCCCTCTGTTATTATTGCCATACTCCCATTTTGCTCTGAACCTAATCTTTGCCATAATCGCATAGTGGTCAGAGCACTAAAACATTCCTCTCGCCACTCTAGCATCCATCACTTCTTTCTTCATCCTTTCATCCACAGCTATGTAATCTATCAAACTCATTTGCTCTCCCCTTTCATCCCTCGTCTTCCATGTGTACCTGTGGATCAGCCTGTGCTCGAAGCAGGTGTTGGCGAGGAACAACCCCGCTTCGGCACACACATCCACCAGGCACTCACCATTTTCATGTATTCCATTCACACCTCACTTGCCAACTACATTTCCTATTCTCTCATTTCCTACCTTCCCATTCATTTTCATTTCTCCCACAAGCACTATCCTCCTCCCTCTCTCAAAACTTCTCATCCCAAATATCTTTTTTTTTGCTCTAATTCAACCTGTTCCAAAGATTGGTGACCTCTCCCAACTCTCTAACAATCTTTCCATTACTTTGTCATCTTGGCTGTTTCTTGGCTATTCCTAATTTTTGATAGTGATTTCAATCAGGTAAATAAGTTCGCCAGTAGACCACTACTGGCGAACTTCTTTACCTCCATTCCGATTCATTCTATATAATTTGGAGAACTTATTCCGACCGGATTAAATAAAACTAAATAGTCCCGTGTATTTATGCAACATTCATTGCTGCAATTGTTGAACAAAGGGCACTAACCTTTATCACTGGAAAATATGTGGACATCATTGTGCTGGTAACTATAGTTGAGGGAAGCCAGGACCTCTCGAGGTATGGATTGGACGGCTGCCTCACCATTATCACAGTACATACACCGACGGTATACCCACAGCACCCGTAACCCGTGTCTCTCTGGAAATGGCAATTGTATAATAAATATGTGATGCTTAATTTTTTTAGCAGAAATAATTATTAAGGAAAATGGTGTCCCAAAACTGAATGTGAAACTAATTACTTTTCATCCGAGTGAAAACTAGAATGAATTTTTTGCATGGATGTCACCTTCGTTACATTGGACGAAGTTCGAGGTGATGGACACCCCCGTCATGGTACACAAATATCGATATGAATGTTACCAATATAGTAGTCATCGCAAACAGTTCCAACCAATGTTATAATTATGTACAGTCGGCAGCAAAAATTCGTACCACTCTGCTGTAGTAATGAGAACCTGTAGATCTGGTATGTATTATTGTATGAGAGAGACTGATAGACGGAGGGTGAGAGAGAGGAGATGAGGGAGGGAAAAAGTGAGAGGGGATTAGAGTTAAGACACCTCGGTTAGGGTTATCAAAGCTTGGAATGACTCCCGGAACTTTATCTCGACGCTGAATTAGTTTCAAAGTTCCTGTTAAGTTTGAAACCTTGAAACTCCACAACCAATAATAATCATAGGATGCGCCCAAATAATGCATTATTATATGATTTTCAGTATCAATATTATTATTAATTCACACTTCTATTACATAAAGTGCAGTATATTTTAGAAATGAATTTTTAAGGTATCTCTGTTCATACGATATTAAGGAATTGCCATTTAAACCAAAACTGACAACTCTCCCTCTCCCTCCCTCTCTCTCTCTCGTTCCCTCACTCTCTCTCATAATACAGTATTACCAGATCTCCAGGCTCCCATCACTACAGCAGAGTAACTGTACAGAGTTCGAAAAAGTGAGTCTTCTAAACCTCTCTCAACATTGAAAATGCTTTGGAAAATTCACTTGTTCGAACTCTGTTCAGTTGCTCACCAACACTCGGACCCTGGTCAAGCACTATCAGCCACGGCTGTACCTATGATAAGGGAAGGAAGTGAGTGGAAGTTACCTGTGCTGCTGTTTGCTAATGATACAGTTCTGTTGAGTGACGATGAGAGGGAATTACAGGGTTTGGTGAATATATTTGGAGCTGTGTGCGAGAAACGAAACCTGAAGGTGAATACGGCAAAGAGCAAAGTTATGGTTTTTGAAAGGGGTACAGCCACGGGTAGTGAAGTGAGGTTAAATGGACAGGTTATGGAGAATGTCAGCACATTTAAATATTTTGGCAATTTCGATGAGTAAAGATGGGAGTCTGGAAGATGAGATGCGGGAGAGGGTACAACAGGTTAAGAGGGTTGTAAGAATACAGAAAACAGTGACAAGGAATAGGGCCATGAGTATGGAAATGAAGAAGACGTTACGTGATAGTATGGTAATCCCGACACTGACGTACGGGAGTGAAACGTGGACCATGACAGAGAGATATAAATCAAGAGTTAGAGGGGTGGAAATGAGTTACCTGAGAAGTGCATGTGGAGTATCGTGGAGAGATAGACTGACGAATGAAGGGGTACAGTCTCCTCCACTCCCGCTTTCACCAGTTCAGTGTTGCCAACGTATACACCCGGCATTGTGTGAGCTACCAGAATCGATTCTCGCATCCGAAACACCTAACAGTAAGAGTAAGGGTTGATGGCAGGTGTTTCGGATGCGAGAGTAGGAACTGGTAGCTCACACGATGCCGGGTGTATGCGATGGCAACGCTGAACTGGTGAAAGTAGGAGTGGAGGAGACTGTACGTGAGCGATGTGGTGTGGATGTGAACATACTAGAGAGTGTGAAGAGAAACACCTTGAAGTGGTTTGGTCATGTGGAACGTATGGGAGGTGAGAGGTTGGTTAAGAAGGTGTACGAGAGTGAATTGGACAAAGGGGAAGGGGCAGACCCAGAATGAGGTGGAGGGATGGGGTTGAGAGGTATATGAGTGAGAGTGGTATTGGGTGGGAGGAAGGACGCCAGTTAACGAAGAACAGGGGTTCATGGAGGCGATTCATTTGTGGCCACCCCTTCGGGGATTGAGGCGTCCGGCAATAGATAGATAGATAGATAAAGCTCATAATTCATATCTAGTCATATGTAAGGGAATAATTCTATGGGAATAATTCTACAAACATAATAAATAATTTATAGTTCCAACGTGTTTTTATTTTTACTAATTTGAAACTAATGTTCACAGATGGTTTGTTCAAATATCATAATGTATCGAAGGTAAAAATGTATAACAACATTAAGTCAAAGAAGAAAACCGAAAATAAGCTTTATGTATGCATCCGTTAGGCTCAATGTCCGATGTCTTTGCATTAGCTCGTTTTCTTCACAAGATGCTTCACAATTCAACTGATCAAACCATCTTGGAGTTCACTGGTATCCATATGTTCACTCGTTTCTTCATCACCGTGGGCTGTCTCTTGACCTGAATCCGAAGATCAATCTGGTGTTTCGTTGTCCGAGCCTGAAGTGGTTTAGAAGGTGGGTGCACTCTGGCTGGCTGTGGGCCAAAACATTAGAGATAGTGATTGAGTGGGTGTGGAAAATGTGTAGGCTAGCATGGGATGAAGGAAGTGTGCCGGATGACTGGAAATCAGGAGTCATAGTAAAGTCATGGTCTAATGTACTGCAACACCTTCCAATGAGATGGCTTCGAAAAATGATCCGAAACTATAGCTGTTGGTGTGTGCAATTTTGGTTCATAAAATTAACTCAAATAGCTCGCTTTTATTCACCAGGTTGCAGTACATTAGACCATGACTTTACCACTGTACAGGGGTAAGGGAGAGAGGGGAGTGTGTGGGAACTATCGAGGAATATGTCTCCTTAGTGTAGTGGGGAAGGTGTATTTTAGGGTAGTGATTGAAAGAGTGAGAGAGAGGACAGAGAAATGGGTGGGAGAATAGCAGGGTGGGTTAAGGTAGGGAAGAGGGTGTGTGGACAAGATTTTCTCCTTGAGGTGTGTTGTGGAAAAATGTCTGGAGAAGGGACAGAAGGTGTATGCTGCATTTATGGATTTGGAGAAGGCGTATGACAGAATTGATCGAGAAGGTATATGGAAAGTACTGAGAATATATGGAGTGCCTGGGAAGTTATTGAGGGCAGTGAAGAGTTTATATGAGGGTGCAAGAGCGGCAGTCAGGGTAGAGTGAGAGGTGTGGAAATGAGTTACCTGAGAAGCTCATGTGGAGTGACATGGAGAGATAGATTGACAAACGAAGAAGTGCGTGAACGATGCAATGTGGATGTGGATGTGCTGGAGAGTGTGAAGAGGAACACCTTGAGGTGGTTCGGCCATATAGAACGTATGGGGAGCGAGAGATTGATCAAGAAGGTGTACGAGAGTGAGGTGGAGGGATGGAGAGAAAGAGGCAGACCGAGAACGAGATGGAAGGATGGAGTTAGGAGGTATATGAGCGAAGGAGGGATGCCAGTTAACACGGGATAGGAATGCATGGAGGCATTTCATTTGTGGCCACCCCCACCCACCCCGGGGATTAAGGCGTCTGGCAATAGATAGACAGATAGATAGTTATTATAACTTATGATTACCTGTTAAGGAAACTGTGGCAAATCCTTGACTAGGCTTAGGAAACTCCATCAACCGAGGGTGGAGGACGAAGTATATAGCGTGAATCGTGTTACGAAGACTGTGATGGAGAAGGACATCTCTCACCCATGGTTTCTCACCCAACACCAACACACGCATACCAGACATCTTCCACAAGTCTGCGTCCTCCAACAGCCTAAAGGGACATATTAAATTTAAGAAATAGTACTGAAACGGTGCCTCATAGGGATGCTATATTTTTACAAGCACTGAAAAACATTAACCACATTGGAAAGTCACAGTTTCGCCCTTAACTTCATGGAGTGAAGACATGTTTTTGGCGTTCTCCCTGTGTTGTTGTTTGTATTGTTTTTTTGTGTTGTTTCTGTGTTCTTGTTTGTGTGTTGTTGTTTCTGTAGTGTTCTAGGTGTTGTTTGTCTATTCTATCTCGTCTTTTTTGTGGTTTTCCTGTCTGTGATATTGTTGTTTGTGGTTTGTTTGTTTTGTTGTGGTTCTGTGTATGCATGTTCGTGTGCTTGTGTGTGTTCAGTTGTTCTAGGCTTTGCCTGGCCAGATGGAGAGTGCAGATCCAGATGTGGTCTCCTGCCTGGAGGCTGACTTGGCCATGTCGGAAGAGGATGAATCTCCTATAGAGGATCACTGGCCTGATCTGCCTTCTCGCAACCCCCCCCCCCCCCTCTCCTCAGTCACTTCGCAGCTCAGGTTGCAGTCTTTCACCTCCTCAACCTCTACCAAGCGACCTGTTGATGCCTCGTCAGACACCTTGTGGGATTCCGATGGTGTGGACTGTTTGCCTCCGGCTGCAAAGGGTGCTTCAACTGTGCATGGCATACCTTCTCTGCCTCAACCTGGTGTTTCATCTTTGTATACCAAATCCTTGCCATTGTCCAACCTTCCTGCTTTTTCCACGAGAACTGCCTATGTCAAGCTATCCTTCTCTGGAAACCCATCTACAGACACAAAGCTGCGTTGATTGTCTGAAGTCAACAGGTCCTTCCAGCTGCAGCGTGAACTAGCTGAAGTCAAGATGGCTGATGTCACCTCCCGGTTTGTCTACATCTCGAGTAAACGTCAGGACATTATTGATAGATTCAAGGCTGGTGAAATTTTATCTCTGGCTCTCATTCTTGAAGACTCACCCGAGAGGCTTCGTAAGTTCCCCAGCTACATCCTCACCCGTTATCCTATTGATGTTGACCCGAAACTTGCCAAGGAATACCCTGGTGTGTACTCTGCCCGTTGGTTTTTCCAAGATGGTTCCCCCATTAGCCGTATTGTTGTAGTCTGGAGTCAACCTTATCCCCCTCCAAATGAGATTTCCTTTGATTTCCTCCCCTGTCTTCCATCATGTAAGGTGCAGAAACTTTATAATGACCAGCCTTGGTGCTACAGGTGCTGGGGAGTTGGTCATATCTCCCGGTACTGTTCTGCCAGGCCGAAGTGTGCATGGTGTGCCTCCGAACATGATTCCAAGACATGTACTGCTAGGGGTGAACCATCACGTCCTGCTGCCTCCACCTCTGAGTCTTCACCTCCTGAGGATACCTCTAGATAGAAGTGTCTACGATGACTTCAGTCAGGGGTGAGTGTGTGGCATGGATGTACTCGACGTCAGGTCGAGGCTCGTGCATCTACTACTGCTCCTCCTCCACCACCTCTACCACCGCATCCCCCCTAACGGGAACCACCTAGCCGAGGTGGGGGGGCTTGTGTGTCTCTGAGACCTGGTGAGCTAGACTAGAGGGGGCTCCGGCCCCTGCTCAGCCCCGATATTGGGGAGAGAGGGCTTCCCATGCTAGGAAGGTCGCCAGTGAGAGACCAGACTAAATAGTTCCCATCTTTCAGTTCTTCAACTATCCCTCTTTTCATTTTATTTCCTTTCTGCTTCCTATCAAACCTCTCTCTCACCTTTTTCTGGCGCTATAAGACCTCGATGTTGCGGCGCCTAATACATATCAATCAATCTACCACCACCTCCCCAGACTGCTCCTCCTACCAGCCCTCACCTCGCCTCCGGACTTGGCCCTCCGTAAGTCCATGTGACATATGTTCATTTTGTAAGAAATGGTCTCCTGACTTACATACAAAGATCCTTGCCATATCGCCTTTTCCATAACTCCACTGATCTTGACATGACCTTTCAGCTATTTGAGGTTCTACCTGGGAATGGAGTACTCCAATTGTGTAATGTCTATTCTGCACCAGCTAGACTCACTCTTGAGGCTCTTCCTCTTCCAACAGTGCGTGGTATGGTGTATATCCCATTCTCCTTTCTCAGAAATCTCCATTTTAGGAGATTTCAACGTTCACCACCGCCTTTGGCTTTCATCTCCCTTCACTGATCCACCTGGTGAACAAGCCTTTACTTTTTCTATCCTCAACGACCTAGAGCAGTTAATTCAGTACCCTACCCGTATTCCAGACCGCCTTGGAGATCAGCCCAATATCCTTGACTTATTCCTAACCTCTCATCCTTCTGCTTATTCTGTTGAACTTTTCTCTCCTTTGGGCTCCTCCGATCACAATCTTATTTCAGTATCCTGTCCTATCGCTCCTGTAAGACCTTTGGACCCTCCCAGCAAGTGGCGTCTGTGGCACTACAGCGCTGCTGGCTGGGATGATCTGAGGCAGTACTTTCAAGATTTCCCATGGAGTGATTTTTGCTTTCGTGGCCGGGGTCCCTCAGAGAGTGCTGCACGCATCTCGGAGGTGATCATCTCGGGCATGGAGGCATACATTCCATATTCTTTCCCTCTTACTAATTCACGAAAATCTTGGTTTAATCACGCTTGTTCTACTGCTGTCCACAACAAGGAGGTAGCTTTCAGACGGCACCGACGCCTTCAAACTGATCAATCTCGTGCTCTGTATATCTCTGCCCGGAATCGCGCCAAATCTGTTCTCCGACTAACTAAAAAATCCTTCATCCGTGCCAAGTGCAATGACCTGTCCAACTCCTCCACCTCTCGTTCTTTCTGGCATCTAGCCAAAAATCTCTCCAGTAACTTTACTTCTTCCTCTTTCTCTCCCCTCATCCTTCCTGATGGAAATGTTGCCATCTCTTCAACTGATAAAGCTGAACTCTTCTCTCAAACCTTTGCCTCTAACTCCACACTGGACGATTCCGGCTCTGTTCCTCCAACTCCACCCCCCTCTCACTTACTTATGCCTGCCATTAGAATCTCTTCAAAGGAAGTATTTTCTGCCCTCTCTGGCCTTAACACTCGGAAGGCGTACGGACCTGATGGGATTCCTCCTGTTGTTCTCAAGAACTGTGCTTCCGTGCTGACACCCTGCCTAGGCAAACTGTTCCGTCTATGTCTATCATTTAACACTTTTCCTTCTTGCTGGAAGTTTGCTCTGATCCAACCTTTTCCGAAAAAAGGAGACCGTTCCCAACCCTCCAACTATCGCCCTATTGCTCTGACCTCATGTCTATCTAAAGTCTTCGAATCTATTCTTAACCTCAAAATTCATAAGCACCTTATTTGTCATGACCTTCTTTCAGATCGCCAGTATGGTTTCCGTCAGGGACGATCTACTGGCGATCTTCTATCCCTCCTCTCTGATTCATGGTCATCCTCCTTTCGGAACTTTGGTGAAACTTTCACTGTTGCCCTCGACATATCCAAAGCTTTTGATAGAGTCTGGCACAAAGCTTTAATCTCCAAACTGCCCTCATTCGGTTTCTATCCCTCTCTCTGCACCTTTATCTCTGATTTCCTTTCTGACCGTTCTATAGCTGCTGTTGTAGACGGTCACTGTTCTTCTTCCAAGACTATCAATAGTGGTGTTCCTCAGGGTTCTGTTCTATCACCCACCCTCTTTCTTTTGTTCATTAATGACCTTCTTAACTGTACCTCTTCCCCTATCCACTCCTATGCTGATGATTCCACCCTACACTACTCCACTCATTTTGACAACCGTCCATCCCAGCAGCTTCTCTCCACATCACGTGATGATGCAGTAGCACGCCTGACTTCTGATCTTTCCCTCATCTCTAACTGGGGCAGAGAGAACCTTGTTGTTTTCAATGCCTCAAAAACACAGTTCCTTCATCTTTCAACTCGTACTAATCTTCCTGATGTCTATCCCCTCTCCTTTAACGATACACAACTTGACCTTTCCTCTTCTCTTAATATTCTTGGAATCTCTTTCTCTCATAATCTCTCCTGGAGAGATCACATTACCTCTCTGACTAAAATCGCCTCAAAGAAGTTAGGTGTGCTGCGCAGATTCCGTGAATACTTCACCCCCACGCAGTTACTGTCTCTGTACAGGGGTCTCATCCGCCCCTGTATGGAGTATGGCTCTCATGTGTGGGGGGGATCAACCTTCACAACACTACTGGACAAGGTGGAATCAAAGGCCTTTCGTCTCATCAACTCTCCTCCTCTTACTGATTCACTGCAACCTCTCTCTCTTCGCCGCAGTGTTGCATCACTTTCTCTCTTCTATCGCTATTACACTGGACATTGCTCTTCTGAACTCTCTCAATGTATGCTTCCTCCCCTCAGGAGAACATGCAACACTCGTCAAGCCTCTCGTTCTCACCCCTTTTCTGTCCAACTCCCTCATGCAAGAGTTAACCGGTACTCTCAGTCTTTCATATACACAACTGGTCAACTCTGGAACACTCTACCTTCATCCATCTTTCCACCTTTCTACGACTTATGTACCTTCAAACGCAATGTGTCAGGGCATCTCGAACGAAATTGGACATGATTTTGGACCACTCTCTCACTGTACTATGTAGATGAGGACGGTAAGCCTGTGGCCTTTGTCCTCATCTTTGTTAATATATATAAAAAAAAAAAAAAAAAAAATATGGGAGATTTTAATACTAGGCATTCAGATTTGGGTGATGGTTCTGGCTCTATTAATCGTAATGGTGTTCGTCTCCTTTCATATATCCGCAAGCATCATTTGACATGTTGGGACACTGTCGGTGCCACTCATTGCTAGGGAGGTACTCTGGATTAAATCCTCTCGTCTTTCCTGATAACATGTTTGTCTTCGTGATGGTTGTGTACCACGAGCCTGGACCAGCAGACAATAATATCCATCCCTAAGCCCGGCACTGCGAAGTTCAGGCCTATTTCCCTTACTTACTGTTTTTGTAAGGTTATGGAGAGAATCTTACATAATTGTCTCATGTACAGACTGCAGGATCGCCTTTCTCCACGTCTGTTTGGTTTTCTTCCCCAGCGGAGCACACACCACTGCCTAGTTGACCTGTACTCTCGCCTTTTCAGGGACAGTGTGGTGGCCTTTATTGACCTTCGAAGTGACTTCGATTCTGCTAATAGAGACGTCATTTTGGAATAACTGGTTGACTTTGGTATAAAGGGTAATCTACTATGGTGGATTCGGGACTACCTCAGTAACAGGACCTCCCTTGTGTTTTTCAGTGGTGCGCTCAGTCCTTTGCACAGTTTTCATCTTGGTACACCTCAAGGGGGTGTTCTCAGCCCATTGTTATTTAATATTTTGATGCATCGGCTGCTCACTTCTCTCCTTGATATTCCTGGTACTACAATTACGTGCTATGCTGATGATATCTGTGTTCATTCTACATCACCAAGGGATGTCCAGTGATTTCTTGACTCCTTCTCTGTAGCCTCCTCTCACTGTGACTGTGGTATTATTGTCTCTCAAGCTCGGCCAGTGTTCACCATTGGAGAGACTGTCATTCCCATGTGTTCCCAGTACCGTTACCTGGGTGAGCCAATCAATATCTGGCCAATTTTTCCTGTCAGACCTCAAGACCATCCTATTGTTCAGGACTTGTTGGGTCGTCTTCAGCGCCGACTTACACCACTTCAATGGCACTCTAACAACTCCTCAGGCATCTCCATCCCAGTAGCCAGGACCATCTATACCGGTATTGCTTTTATCCGTTCAGTTGTTGATTACCTCTCCCCTGCTCTAATTCAACTTCCCAGGGCTACTCTTGAAACCTTAGAAAAAATTCAGAATAGAGCAATGAAGATAATTCTCAGCTGTCCAATGTCGACTAGGATAGTGAACATGCAGCGTGAGTTGCGTCTTCCCCCATTAGTGGAGAGGATTTAATCTAATGTTACTTGCTTCACTGTCAATTGCCTCCATTTCCCACATCTTTCACCCCATTACTCTCAGTTAGTCAGCACTTTTCTTCGACAAGCTACTCGGTCCCTCCCATACTGCCTGCAGGGCATACTCTTCTAAGGTCTGCTTCCTCTATGCTCCGTAGTCTTAATATTGATATAATGATTGCAGACGTCCCTCCAGGGACCCCTTCGTGGATGCTACCAATATCTCATGTGAGCTTTACACCTACTTCCAAGTCGGAACTGCCTTCTCTACAGCGGCAGTTGGCTCTGGAACATATAGAAACAATGACGTCCTCCATCACAGATCCATACTGTCTCTACACTGATGGCTCATTGAAAATGGATGGTACAGCATCGTGTGAACTGTATGCTATTCTGGATGCTGTTAGTTTTGTTTGTCAATGTGTAGTGAATGCTGCCACTTGTTGTGACTCCAAACCTTACTTTCATTCCCTCACTAATGTTATTCATCAGATTTTATCGTTTTTGGCCTTATTACGTCATCGTAAATTGACTGTCAAATTCTTATGGGTACCATCCCATGTAGGTTTATATCACAATGGTACAGTTGACAGATTCGTTAAGGAAGCCTGCCATCTGCCTCCTCATGGTGTTGGACGTCCTCTCTCCCTGACATGTTACCTCTCTAGAGTCCGCTCCGCCGCTCTCCTTCCTGTATGGCGACACCCATTACAAATCTGTCTGCCATCACAAATATTCCTACCATCGTCGAGGCCTCATGGTTCGTAGGCACAATGAAGTCTCTGCTCGTTTGAGGCTTGGCTACCGGCCACCGTGGTAGGTTGCTGGGATGCAGGGTGAGCCTCCCTTCACTGAGTGTCGCTTGTGTCGAGCGCCTCGTGCTAACACCATAGAGCACTATTGCCTGGCCTGCCCCACTGTCCGACACTTGCTGCCCCGGGGCCTGCCACTTGATGTGGTTTGTCAACACCTGCTGAACCATCAGGTTTTGGAGGAGCTTCTGGTACGCCATCCTCGTTTTGGTGGATTTAAGTAGGTCATAACGTAAATATTTGTCTGTAGGCTTGTGCTTCATTCTGTTGTGTATTCATGATGTGTGTGTGTGTGTGTGTGTGTGTGTGTGTGTGTGTGTGTGTGTGTGTGTGTGTATGGTTGTAGCAATTTGATTCTCATGGGTTTTGCCTACCTGTATGTATGGTTGCCTGCCCGTTAATTGACGCTACAGCGCAATTAATTAAAAAACAAAACAAAAAAGCATTGGAAAGTCTTAGTTACCTAAAGGTTAAGTAGTTATTGTATCAAAATATGATAATGTCTAAATTTAACAATAGAGCTCTACTTTACCATTATGAACTGATTACCTTAGTGTAATGTTGTTGTGTTCACTACTGTTGTTGAGGTGTAGGATGAGGGCTCGGCAGGTTGTTCTGTTGCTCCCCAAAAATTCATGATTAAGATCGTCCTGGATACCTTGCATGTCCATAATCACTACAGGAACACTAACACATCTGATTATATAAGATCCTTAGTAACATTCTCCTTGCTAAAAAAAATGCATATACTACATAATAATTATTGTACTATTCACATATTACACTCAAACGTGCAGCTTATAGTATTCGTATCAACATCTGTCTTTAAAATATATTTACCATGTACAGTCTCATCCACTCCCGCTTTCACCAGTTCAGCGTTGCCATCGTACACACCCGGCATCGAGTGAGCTACCAGTTCCGACTCTCACATCCGAAACACCTGCCATCAACCGTTACTCTTACTGACAGGTGTTTCGGATGAGAGAGTCGGAACTGGTAGCTCACACGATGGCAACGCTGAACTGGTGAAAGCGGGAGTGGAGGAGACTGTACTATCACTCAGAAAAGTTTATGCGTCTTCTCTAGCCAGTTCTCCTCCTCTCCCCATCGCACTGATCTGGTAACAATGTAAACCTTACAATCCGAGTTGTTTAATGATGATTTTCTCTGACTGTGAGACCTGTCTCAACGAGAGAGGTAAGAAGGGCTAATTATAATGAAGTTCATGTTTTAATCATCTGGTCTCTTTCCATTATATTGAATAAATAAATTCCATTATATTGTTTGATGATTTGGTAACGCTTGAAGTAGACTGTTACTATGAGAAAATTTCTGACCATATCTTTTACTGTCGAATATGACTATTTAGATACGTTCTACTGAGCTCAGAGGAGGGGTTAGCAACACCCTCACTCATGTTATCTGGCAACAATGCTTCAGTGTTTACATCCCATCACTTGTTGACTTACACAGGAATTTTCCTCTGATTTACCACATGTTTACATACTTTTATAGGTGAGTGCTATGCTTAGTAAAATCAGAACTTGAAGATAAGGAATTGCTGATATAGTATGTGTGAAAAACAGGCATAATAAACATGAAATAAAGACATTTGTATGTGAAAATACATACATGACTTATTGGTTGACTTCGTCAGTTATGTGTAAAAACATTATTTCTACAGGTATGGACTGCTTTCGGTTTTATAGCTAACAAAAGAAAGGGATTAGCAGCCAGATCGAAGACAGTGATCAAAGCATAAGTGATGATGAATTACTTGACTATGGTAAGTAAATATTCTACAACTTTTATATAGATACAGCATATATAAGCCATATATTCATACTGGTATTTATTTATCTATAGTCACTGTCCAAACCACCAAATTATTTTGGCTAAGGATATATGGTACTGTATATATATATATATATTTATCTTTACTATCAAAATTGAACCTGCCACAACAGTCAGGCACCCTGTTGAATATTTTAGGGATTTTTTTACTCCCGATATTATGCATGACATTGTGTCCCAAAGTAACCTTTATGCAACACAACACAAAAAGATGTTACCAGAAGTTTGAACTTGAGTGTACCTGAATTTGAGCAGTTTATGGGATCATTATTTGCCATGTCCTTAGTAACACTATCAAGCTCACGTCTTTATTGGAAGGCCAAACTTCAATGTCCCATGATTTCAGAAAATATGAGTAGGGACAGGTGGGAGGAGATAAAAGCAAATTTACATTTCAATGATAATAGTACTTTGCCAAATAACAACTCAGACAAACTGTTCAAAGTCAGACCACTACTAACCCATCTTGCTGGTAAGTTTCGTGCAATTCCCAAGCCACAAAGACTTTGTGTAGATGAGCAGATGGTTCCATTCAAAGGTATTTCTTCTTTGAAGCAGTATTTACCAAGTAAACCTCACAAGTGAGGCTACAAAATCTTTTGCCTTTGTGGTGCAGATGGTATAATGTATGACTTTGAGGTATATACAGGGAAAATTCTGCCTGTGCCCGGAGAACCAGATCTAGGAGCAAGTTCCAATGTGGTACTGGATTTAGTCAAAAGTGTCCCTACTGGTATCTATCACCTGTTGTATTTTGACAATTGGTTCACTTCACTTCCACTAATGACCACATTAGCCAAGAAACAGATACTGTGTTTGGGTACTGTTAGAGTAAATAGACTTCCAGGCATTTCCTTTGGTAGTGACAAAGATCTTCTCAAAACAGGAAGGGGTACACACCAAGAAAAGAGTGCACTGATAGATGATGTTGAGGTCTGAGCAGTGAAATGGATGGATAATAGATCAGTCAATCTGCTGTCAACATTTGCATCTTTAGAACAAAAGAGTGAATGTAAACGGTATGATAAGAAAAAAAAGAGTAACGTCATGATCCCATGTCCTGCAATTGTGCTTGAGTATAATAAGTTTATGGGGGGCGTAGATTTGATGGACTCACTTCTATCACTGTACAGAATCCATACCAGGTCTAAAAAATATTATCATAAGCTGTTGTTTCACTTTTTGGATGTAACTGTTGTGAACTGCTGGTTGTTGTACCGTCGAGACTGCAAGGACCTTGGTATTCCTTCACGGAAAATAATGATGCTCCAGGAGTTCAAATTGTCTCTTGCAGAAGCATTGCTTCTTGAAGGTAAAAGTGTTCTAGTTAGGAAAAAAGGGCGTCCTTCCTCTGCCGGCTCAATTGCTGCTGAGTTTGCAAGGAAAAAAAGAGGGTTTCCTGCTACTAAAGCCATCCCAGGTGATGAAATCCGAACTGATGGCTATCACCATTACCCAGTGGTGATGGTGAGAGGTAGGTGCAAAAACCCAAATTGTAAATCTGTCCCAGTCTTCTGTTGCAACAAGTGTAAAGTACACTTATGCATAACCAAAAATAAAAACTGTTTTCTTGAGTTCCACACTAAGTAAATAGTTGAAGATTTACTATTTCTAGTCACAAAGTGTTACTTATTTTTTGTTATGTGGTAAGGAAAACATTGTATTTTGTATCCTATGAAGTGGTGAATTGAATTGAATTTATATTTTTGTATATGGCAAGGCTAGGCAGCCAGAATCGCATAGCCATGATGGAATGAATTAGTAAAGAAAACAATTTTATTGTGTTTATGTAGCAAGTCTCATATATACATTACACATACTCAGATGATGTCAGTATATGCTCAAATAAAGATTTTGTTCCTTTTTTTGTTTTTCTAATATTTTATTATGCATGATGCGCAACAGGATGCTTTATATACTAATGGACGAGCGTGACGATTTGATTACGTTTGTATAAAATGTATATAAATAAAAAAAAAAGAAAAAAAAAAAGGTTATATTGAATATTGTGAACATAAAAAAAGTAGCAAATATTTTTTTTCAAGCTACACAAAAATTCAGGCGATAAAGCGTTAAGAAAAATTGACAAAAAAACCTATTACTGGCAGACTCTACAGGTATAGGTCGAAAGGAGGATGAAACATGTGTTACGAGTCACATCTGACTCGTGGCATATTGATTAATGTCGTAAGCATAGGGATAAGGAATTTTTACCAGTCGGCATAACACATTTTGCCTCTGGGTAGATAGATAAGAATCTCGCTGCAGTAGCCTAGTAGTGTTCAGCAAATGTGTGGGGCGTAGAATGAGCCACAAGTTGTGTATATATCATTGTCTCTCTCCAACGGCTGACTTGTTCGGTTCTCCACTTGTTGGTTGTGTTAATATTGATTCGCAGGCACACATATTAATCTCCTTAATTTTTCTTATGATTCATGAAGTGGATATTTACTGAAAATAATTTATGCGGTGTCATTATTATTGCATGTATAGCTAGTGCGTAAATGAGATACTATGAAGACCTAGTCAGACAGGCAATTAGGTTTCAAATCATTGGAATGTTTGGGTGTGGTCAGAAAGCCAGCGGCTGGCCTGGAGCTCCAGAGTTTTCCAACCTAACAACGCCGTGGGCCTTCGTAGCTGGCTGGAGGCTCTTGTATTTTGTTTAATTAGTTCAATCACGCTTGCCACTGCCACAGGACATACACTCATGGTGCTCTATCCTTCGCCTTGCTTTGTTACGTGACAAAGAGAGGGCCTGAAGATGAATAATTAGATACATATCAATATTCCCAAAGCGTTACGGTCACTCATATTGCGCTAAATCGATTGCTACAGACTTTTGATTAATTGCAATCAAGGTAGTTGAAACCTGGTTTCTTTCGTGAAGAGCCAGGGTTAGAAGGTCGGTTATTTTTTAGTTCCTGCATAATAGAATGATTCGTGACGAGTGCTACGGGGCGTATTGACATTGAAAATTAGCAAGTGTGAGAACAATATATTCATATATGAATATTGAACTTCGAGTTCGACTTCACGTCTGGTAAAACATGCTCGTAGCTCTCTTGACCTGACTCGTCTTGTTATGTAACATATGTTACATAACAAGGCGGCAATGAAAGCTAGATTAATTCGGAGCGACCCACTAGTTCATCTCCAACGCTTCATGAGTCACTTATGTTATCAATACTTGCAACAGAAAAGCAATTGAAAAAAAAATGAAAAATAGCACCATAATGCCTAATAGCGTTCCGCATCCTATTTTGGTATATGTAAAAAACGAGTGCTAATGTGTGTGTGACTTTGAAAATTACAGATGTGAAGGACTTACGAGTCTAGAAAACGATTTCATATAGATACTCGAACTCGTATTTAGATTTATATTGATCATTAATTAAAACAATTGAGTAGGAGGTCCTGGAATAGCACCATAAAAATAAGACAGTGTTAGGAAAATATATATATGCCTCAGAAAGCACAAGTAATATTCACTCTCGTCCACCATTACAAATCATAGCTGGATTCAATGCTCGTGATTGTAGGTGGGTATGACGAGTGACAATTATAGGTGTGAACATGGAAAAATTAACTGAGGTGAGGAACATAGAAAATCGACTCAACACTGGAGGACAAAAGGAAATATACTCGATGGGAAATAAAGCGAGGACAATCGACGATGGCGGAAGCGTTGACTCCAAGGATATTGAAAAGAAAACAGGAGTCATATATATATTATCGTAATTTATTCTTAGTTAGCTAGCTTTGCGTATGGAAATGAATGTGTGTGAATATAATTTATTGATTTTCATGTTGGTGTATACTGGAATTTTAATAAATATAGTAAAGCGATTGTGATTGGTTGTTTCATACACCATATCTCCTTTGATTATATAATTATAATGCATACATATCGTAAGAGCTCACGTAAAAATTAAATATGTTGATAAAAAAACTTGCAATGAGAATAAGGAGATAATTTAAACCTCTGAAACGTTTGTTGGAGCCAACATAACGAAGGTTAATTAATAAAACCGGGTAAGGTAAGTCATTACTTAATTAATACTTACTTACTTAATTATTATATAAATTATAATAATTCAAATATTGCACTAAAAAGTTATTATTACACTGGATCTCCAACGTGGGACATATAATAGCCATATATATAATATAATTCTTTCAGTGCCTTAGCAAGTCATTTTTTTATTACAGCATGAGGGGTAGTAAGTCCTAAGTAAACTTTTCTAGGACTAGAAACACGTTCGATTACGTCAAGGAATCATTCATTGTTATGAAGAACAATACATTTGGAGAGAACAAAATTTGCACTATATATGTAATGAAACATACAAAGCAAAGATGCTTTATGAAGAAATATAGTCAGTCCTACTAACATAATAATACATGCTAAGGAATGCATACTTCACTCGAGACTGGAGGTCTTTCTGATAAAAGGTTCACTCGCAACCCAGGTTGTAAGATCTATACTGTTACAAGATCCAAGTGACTGGGAGAGGAGGAGAGCTGGCTGGAGAAGACACATATACTTTTCTGATTGATAGTACAGTACAGTTGGGCACTACAATCCCTAACCCACGTGAGTCGAAGTCCGAAATCTGAAGCAAGCGGATTCTGGACGACAGCCCACCCTTCACATTATGAGGCCCCACACACATTTCAATCCAATGGAGGCTTTGGGTGGGCTGTCATCCAGGAGCAGCCTACTCCAGATCTCGGGCTTCAACTCAAGTGGGCTAGGGATTGTGGTGCGGGACATATGAAAATAGGAAATGAATAGATTGATCAAATTTACATAGGTAGAATTTCATCTTAGTGAATTTTTCAGTATAATATTTTATAAATGTGTTTCTAGTAGAAATGTGGAAAATTGAACGGTGTCAGTTTATATTGACTACATACATAATTATATGGTCCAATATATACAGGGTTATTCAAAATTATAGTGACAAAATTACAGGGTGAAATCCTGACAAGATGTAAAACATATTTCCATATGTATATTTTTTTCAAAATTAAAAGAATAATTACAGACATGAAAGCCAAATCCATTACCGTGGGCGAACGATCGAACACTTGAAAATCACACACACACCTCCACATAGCCTACACACCATGGAGGTATAATATTAAGGAGGCGGCATGATGTCACAAGGGTGAAGCCAACTTTCTATTGGTCGGATTTCCTCCCTAACCCCCATTGACTCAAAACAAACCTCAGCTGATCACGTCGGACCATCAATTTCAACATTCTTTACCATTTTTTGTAATAATGCCGGGGTGTTCAGCATATGGGTATACTCAGAGAGACAGGAGTCTTTCTACTACATTTAATAGGTATGTTAAGAAAGTCATACGACATAAATGGACAAATCAACGAAGTGAAATTCATCACCTGCCCCATACACCGTGACACGTACCCATGTCCTGTAGAATATTGATACTGTACACACAAAAACTGCAATGTCTGCAAAGGCAAGGGTAGCAGTATATAGGGAGGTTCTTTCGACTCCTCTTTTGGTGATGTTGGTGGTCTAGTGGTCAACGGTATGGTCTAGCAATATGCAAGACTGTGGTTCGATCCCAAGTGTGGACGTTTTCATAGAAATATTTATTTCCACACGTTATTGTGTGCCTCACTGTATACACATCTTCACTACACATCACATATCTCCAGTACCGTATACACATCTTCACTACCCTTTACACATCTTCACTACACACATCTCTATTAGCTTATACATATCTTCACTACACTATTTTTATCATAACACCACATCTTCACAACCCTATACATATCTTCACTACAGTATACACCTCTTCACTAGACTAAGTAGGCTACATTTTCACTGCACATCACAAATCTCCTAAGCATATCACACATCTTCACTACTCTATACACATCTCACTGTATATCATTTTATTTATATACTGTACTTAAAGAGTGAATTAAGGGAGGGTTGGAGGTGGTATTCGAAAAATTCTGGTACTGTTGCCCAAGAAAAGACTGCAACCAAATTTGCTGGTGTGTGGCAATATCTGGCAGCTGCTCCAAAGTAAACACTCATATTTTATCAATCGATCAATCAGAACATATAATCGTTGTATGGATGGATGTAATTGGCTTCAGCTAATTACATTCATTCTTACAACGGTTATAAATTCTGAGTGATTCATTGATAAAATACGAGTGTTTACTTTGGACCAGCTGCCAGATATTGCCACACACCAGCAAATTTGGTTGCAGTCTTTTCTTGGGCAACTGTACATGAACCTATTTCGGGTAAATATTCTAAAAATATCTCTATGATGGCGGCAACACTCCTACCAAGTTATACAGCTATATTTTGTTTCCATTTTATTATACGGAATAAAATAGATAAAATATTGGTAACATCTGGCAACTCCGTTGCATAAGAAAACATTCTTTATATTGAAAAAAACTCAAAATATCTATAGCTATTTCTATTTTGGGAAATAAATTACGTATATTGATGCTTCTGGCATCTCATCATAGCCACCAGACACCACTACAAACCAACTGGCACTTGTAAGTGGAGGGGAGAGGTATTCGCTTCCTGGCCTCCAGCACCCTTACGCGATTTCTTGCCTTTTATTTTTACTGGCAACATGGGAGGGGTAAAAAATGTGCATGAAAGAGGCAGAGAAGTGCAGAGAAAGCCCGTGAATGCAGGAAAAGAAAAAAAAGAAAAGAAGAAAAAAAGAGGAATGTCATACCCATCCACCAGTCATTGCTTCAACCAGCCACGCCACCCAGCCAGCAGCGTGACCAGATGCCAGCGACTGAAATATTGTATAGCCTGAGTCAAAATTATCGTATTTTGCCTTGAATTATCGTATTCCATTGCAAAGTCTATTAATGGCGGTACAAAAATATCAGTACACATAATTCTTGGAAATTAACTTGTATTAATGCTGTCTACCTAAAAAAAAATGCATACTACCTTGGGAATATAGGTTTCTGCTGTAAAGAACGTTAATGAACTTACCAATTTACTGTTGTGGCCCTTTCTTTTACTTTATGTAGATGTCTGGAACATCCTGTGGTTCCTCTCCAGCAATAGCTGTAGTAGCTTCTGTACTACCTACAGCTCAGTAAGACAGTAACAGCTGCTCAACCGTGGGCCACAGTCGCTCATACTACACAAGGGTAGGGGAGCAAGCCCAGGGTAGGCCACTAAACTCACGCGAAGCGGACAGGTCCAACTTTGCTTGACAGGCTGTTGCAGGGTTCATATCTATATGAACCCTGGGCTGTTGTACGGGTGATTAATGTAACGGCGCAACACCAATGTTTTTTTTTTTTTTCTTGTCTTCTCGAGTTACAATTATTAATGACTAATGTTTTATCCAATAAATTAACAAATTGTTATTAGCCATATATTTTCACACATGTATTATCGTATTATATCCTAAAAATATCGCATTAAAATTAAGAATTATCGTATATCGTAGAGACGTTATCGTTTATCGTATCAAGCACTGATTTATCGTATTTATATCTGGTATATCTGGTCACGCTGCCAGCCAGCCAGCCTATCTCACGGTACGCCACCTCAACACCAGCTACCACAACACCACTTGTGCCCCAAGACAACTGACAGCCTTTGTTTTTATCAAAGAGCAATAGCCAATAACAAGCCAGTACCATCCCACAAGAATATGAAAGGAAGTTTTCAGCTGTCGAGTGATCTTCGTCAGAGAGTTTGGGAAGAATATAAGCAGCTAACTTCAGACAAGATATTATCTGCTTGTCTTCTAGGAAAAACGCAAAATCCTAATGAGCACCTGCATTCACGAATCTGGCGTTACTGCTCAAAATACAAGAATGCAAACAAGACCATTCTGGAGTTTGCTGTGGCCCAAACTGTCCTTGATTATAATGTTGGCTACCAAGAAGGATTTATTGTTACTTTTCTTGGGGAATCATACACACTAACCCATCCTCCAAAGAAGTGACAGAAAACGTGAGAGAGAGCAGACAAAGAGAAAATGTGTGCATAGAGAAAATGTGATGGATGACTATGAGGCTGGGGCCTTTTAAAAATTACCTCTCCTGAAAAATGTAAGTTTTTGTTCTTTCTGTGTTCATATCTCCGAATATTTTCAATGGAGTTTAGTCATTCTGGTGGGGTTTGAATGGGAAAATTGGATTCTTTATATTGCTCAATTTGGAAATAAAGGATTCTGTACTTCTTTTTTTTTTTTTTACTACCTAATTTTATCATTTTTTTCAATACTCAAAGTAAAAAATTAATTAAAAAATAAAAATGAGAGTTAGATGAAATATAAATTGAGCAAGTTGTTACTAAAACTCTATTCTGTCATTTCCTGCCAAGCAGAATGATGTTGAAAAAAAATCTTCAAACATATGTTCTTTTAAATGATCTTAAATATATCTTCACTACACCTGAATAATACATGGATTTTTTACAATATTTTGAGGAATTATATTTTTTTGAAAAGGGTAAGCATACATTAGTTGACCAGTGAGATTGAACACACCTGATGACACTTTCATCTATAAGACCAGACAACACCCCCATAAGACCTTCCAGAGTCTCATACTAGAACTCTTTATATAATTAATTTTATTTGCATTTGTACAGTTACCCACACATGAAGCTAGTATGGCTCGTTACTTGTGAGGTGGCTACAACGAAGGGAAATTTAAGTGAAAAAAAAAAAAATGTAGACAGGCAGACAGTAAAATATTATTACTATCTGCTTGTCTACAAACTAAACTGTGTATATACATTTTGCTCAGTTTCCTTCCTGTTGTTGGTATCTCACAAGTAGCGAGGCATACCAGATTCATATGTAGGCAACTGTACAGTCAGCGGCAGAAGTCCTGTCTCCTCACCTGCTTCGCCGAGACACACCGGCCCGTACTAAGAGTCAGGAAGGTCAAGGCGAAGATATAACCTTCGACCATCAGCAGGGTCGAAGGTAATACTTTCGCCTTAACCTTCAATCGTTACCACTAGTCATTTGTCCTAGCTGTTCCTACCAGCTCATCCCCTCTCCCTCCTTATCCTACTCCCCTAACTTGAATAATATATTGTATATTGCTTATTTTTATAATAATACAGTGTAATTTACACTATATAGATGTAAATAACAATAGTATAATACTTTTCTATACATATAGAGAACCATTTCAATAACTACTCAAATAATACAGGAAATATTACAGCATATTGAAGCAGGAGAGCGGGATAACGTCCTCTTCCTCTTATGTTTTTATACAACTGAAGGGAAGATACGATGACCATTAATATATATATAGATGATCTGTATTGCCAATATTATTGTAAATGAATACACAATGGCTCTCAATTTGTGTAAAACAACATTATAATTTTGTTATATACATGTTTGCTGTGTAAATTACTTAGTACAGCAAAGTATTATAATAAAATTAAAGAATAGACAAAAAATTATTCAAGTAACGGGAGGAGGGTAAGGAGGAGAAGGGTGTGGGGCTGGGCTGAGTGTAGGGCGGGAGAGTAGCCTATTAGCTAATAACAATGATAAGATTATTAATACTCATCTCGCCTCCTCTATTTCATCTTTCATAGTCTTAGATGATGTGCTCACTCTACAACATTTGCAAAATCATGAGAAAAGCAGTATATCTTGCCTATTAACTGAAAATATGACATTGAAAACTGTCAGATGACAATCATTCAATGACAAGCAAAACCTCCTTCCCGCGACTACCCAAATTCATGGAGGAATTCGTAAGTGTTATAAATAACTCACACATATTCCCCGAAACAAAAGTATCGACTTAACACCTTTTCATACATTATGTGATATTGTTTTCAGTTCATCATATCTATTTTCTCACAGTAGTTTTGTATAAGTTTGGAAATAATTGTGGAAGGTCAACGGGATGACACGGATATACCCTTGCCTTCCCTTCGACCTTCCTATAGACCTTCGTTCCAATAACGGCTCTTGATTATTGGTACATTAATGCCTTCCCCCGTACCTTCCACCCTCGACCATCCTGACTCTTAGTACGGGCCACAGTGTTTCATGGACTCAATAAATACACATGTTTTCTACACCTAATAATCTCGAGTCTGTGAACAACGTGTGCCTCGGTGAAGTAAGTGAGGCGACAGGACTTCTGCCGCCGACTGTACTTGTTGGTATTCATCTATAACCTTATGATACTGTCTGTGGGTTGATGTGTAAGCTATGACCTTCTCTTTTACATAAAATAAACTATCCATTCATTAATCAATTCATTCTTTCATTCATACTCCTAGGAAACGTTTACGAGAAGAGGTAATGCTCTAGGAAACAGGGATATTTAATGGGTTTAAGTACTTTTGATAATATACAGAATTGAATCATGTTATGCAGTTATCATAATATATGAAACAAATTCAAGTCTCTTTCTGACTCTAATTATAGGATATATGAGAAAATAAGAGCATAATTATAATGGGATTAACCCCTACTGTCCGGCTGACGTGATATACCGTGGGTATGTGCACTCTGGCTGACGTGTTAGACCGTCATAGCTATTTCCCGCCATTTAGGGCTCTGTAGGGCTGTTTTTTCTTGTCAGTGGGCTAGTAAACACAATCACAATCAGTAGCCTCCTGGTCGTCATGTTGGTAGGGCTATTTTTAAGTATTTGCCCTTTTCCGAATTTGTGCTCTAACGTTCGTATGAAAATACCGTAGTGAATATATGTACAGTCTCCTCCACTTCCACTTTCACCATTTCAGCGTTGCAAACGTATACACCCGGCATCGTGTGAGCTATCAGTTCCGACTCTCGCAACTGAAACACCTGCCAGTACGAGTAATGGCTGATGTCAGGAGTTTCGGATGCTAGAGTAAGAACTGGTAGCTCACACGATGCCGGATGTATATGATGACAACACTGAACTGGTGAAAGTGGGAGTGGAGGAGACTGTACATGACAGTGACACCATGATATTCCTACAAGTTTACATATTATTCTTAAGTGTTCTGATCATGACACACGATACATAATCTTAGTAATAAGAATATACTGTAGTGAGTATACAAAGGCTTTTAGCGGGCAACTGAACACTATAGCCGCAGTCACGCGTACGAGTCAAATACATTGGCGCTTCGCGCTTAAACTTGATCTTCTTCAACTCGCCCTATCTCCGTAACCACACATCATAGAGCCTTCCAGATGGTACCATTCGATAGAGGAAGAGTTGAGGGTAAGTAAGACACAATTGTGAAGTGATTACACTTTATAGGTTAAAAGTGAGAGTGTTGTGAATATAGGGGAAATTGTGGAATTTTGCCGCTACCGGTGGTGCAAAAATTCGATGCAACTGTATCTTTAGCCGAAGCGTAAGGGTTAAAGCGACCGAGGCAATGTTTTGATTCAATGGGGGGTAAGGTAATAAACTCCGCCCCTGGCTTCACTTTGGGTGAGCTGCTCATGCCGCCTCTTCTATATTATACCTCCATGCTACACACACACACATCACTCCCTGTTCTTTCTCGGGTAGTTTTCGATCGTTCGCCCACGGTAATGGATTTGGCGTTCATGTCTGTAATTAATTTTATAAATTTTGGAAAAAATACATATGGAAATATTCTTTATATCTTATCAGGACTTTACCCTGTAATTTTGTCACTATGATTTTGAATAACCCTTTATAAGCCTGTTTGACAAACTACTGAAGACATGTCCACAACAGACTTCAACATGAATTAATTTAGTTAGCAGAAAACATTTGATCCATTACTGGGTTCCAAAGTTAGCAAAAAACACCAATCATTTAAAAAATTTGGCTTCGATAATTACCTATTTGCATTCAACCACAAACAATGAATATATCAATATGTAGCCAAGATGAACTGACGAGTCAATATGTATGAACAAAAAGAAAAATTAACTTCATACTACTTATATATCAATAAAACCTATTTAGAATTATTTATTCACAATTTTCATCTTTGTTTCATAGGAGTTTTTTTTTCTTTAAGAAAGAAAAAGATAACAGTCACAATTCATGGTGTGTTTATATTATCGTCACGTCTAGTCCTCTACCTAATAGTTCGCCACAAGGAGAGATTAATAGGATGTTAAGGAATTTGGGCTTCCAACCAATGAGTACTATATAAGGACGATGATGAAATTTACCTGTTTTGTATTGTTTTATACATTATACATTTATCTTTAGTACAAGCTCCAACACTTTGGGGGACTGTTGTCGTAAAGGCTATGAAGTTATTTGATACATGGTGGGTAATTAATAAGATTAAATCTATATACGCAATCGTAGTAATATCATGAAAAAAGAGGACAAATGATACTAATATATGAAATAATAATAATAATAAACATATTGTACAGCAGGCGGGAAAAGATCAGCCACCCAACGATATACACTGCCACAAGCCCCTGAACACGTTAGGGCAGGCGAGGCGACACCAATCCTGCGGCATATGACTATATTGTGTACCATTGCATGGTATTGTACAGTTGCTTCAAGGTATTCCTTTACCCCCTCTTTTGTGTGTGGAGTAGATGTGGCAGTGTAGCAACACTAGACTCACATTTATGAATGAGACCAATCTCCCTGTTAAATCATATTTAAGGGTAACACAATGAATTACTGTTTCGGAGTCTTCAATGTTAATAATGTACAGGATGTGATATTATACGGTTTCAAATGTGATCCGAACATGTCCAACTATGCCACATGCACTCCACAGCCACGGCAGGGGGTAAAGAAATACTTTGAGGCAACTGTACCAGTCATAGTGAGGAATGGAGAAACTGTCACATTGTTCAGCGTCATTACGGATCTCCAAGTCCTCTCGCGTTTCATCATGCAAAATTCTTCTAACTAAACTTTTGGATATTGGGAGATATACAGTTGCCTAAAGGTATTTCTTTACCCCTTGCGGTGGCTGTGAAATGCATGTGGCATCGCTAGACATGTTCGGATCACATTCAGAAACAGTGAAGCATTGTGTTACCCATAAATATGATTCATCAGGCATGTTGGTCTCATTCATCTACTCCAGACACAAAAGAAGGGGTAAAGGAATACCTTGAGGCAACTGTACAGTAGGGTGGGCCAGGTGGCAGGCAGTGTTGGTATGTATATCTACTAGGTCGTGAATGAGAAGGGAGCCAGATGAAAGAGACCCATATCATGGTGTCATGCATATGGGTGTCATGTCCGGGCTACTCAACCATGACATCAGTCATAGGCCTGGCCCAGGCGGCCAGGCCTTGACACCCGTAGTTTAAAAAAAAAATAAGGGTCTTTACTGGAGCTCTATGAACCCTCCAAATAATCCAGGCCACAAAACGCTTCAGTGTTTCGAATAGCGAAACTGTTGCCTGGAGAAGTTTGGAGAATTCATAGAGCTCCAGTAAGGGCCTTCATTTTTTTTAAACTACGGGTATTAGTGTAGCTGTAGTATGGCTTAAAAAAGTAGGTGCTTTAATTTTTTTTTTTTTTAGATCTCATATCTCGGTAATGAGAGGTGCCACGACATGTCATATCACGTTAAAAGATGGCCCCATGTCTTGACCATCATGACATGATATCGGGTTATATCCTGTTCTATTTAGTTTTTTTTTTTTAGATTTACCTCAAATACATATATAATAAAAATGAAGAGAGTGCCTACACCGTCTATTTATATCGCCAGCTGTTTTTCCCGCTTTCCGAAGTTCCAACAGAACTCTAGTAATGTGTGACTGTTGAATGGGGTGATGCAGTGAGCAGCTCTGCCATCTGGTGGCCACTTCTAAACAACATGTTTTTTAGAATCAGTGGACCTAAGGGTTGTAGCTACCACTATTGGATATTATTTTATCAAAAAGCAAGTACAACTGATCGTTGTAATGTTGACCAACATGCTTTCAGTAACAAAATTAAGGGTTCTACACGATTCATAGCCGTATAAAGAAATTGGGATTGAAATAAAATAACAATCAAGTATACTCCCCTTCCTATCCAGGGCATTCTAGGGAAGTATTAACGTGTGATTTATGTGGAAATATCTACCTTATTCTTGCATAAAGATGAAATCCCCTTCAAACAAGAGAATGAGAACGTCAAATTCTTTTAAAACATGATGAAATATAAGCAGAAATGTCGCCATTCAACATATCCGTTTGGTACTCCCCTATGCCATACGTACGATAATTGTAAACAATACGGCAGCGGAAGAATTTTTGTACCTTTTTCCGGTGAGGTGTTTTAAATTTTTTAAATATATTAATATTTGTAGGCCTACATGAAGGTATTTTTCAATTATTTATCATGTGTTCGTGTTTTAAACCAGTTATATGAGATACTTACTGAATATTAAACTGTTTAAACATAATTTCCATGGATATGATTTTCACTTTATTTACGGGATATAATTTTTTTACGATTCACTTTACAAACCATAGAGTGACTGCTAAAGGCATGAGTACATTTTTGTGTTTTCAGAAAAAGACATGAAAGCGTGTACAAAAAATAATTATATTGTAATTCCGCAAAACAATTATTTTAAGTGGAAAAAATGTAGTTCAGATGCTGCCTCCAGATGGCAGAGCTGCTCACTGCATCACCCCATTGATCCTAAATAAAATACGCGGGTATGATATCCACAGTCACTGCTTTTTTTTTTGCTTTGTTTTTGTCATGGTTTGACTGAATAAAATGCAGTTATATCAATATTTTCTATTTTTATCCAATGTGTCATAAATCACCCGTAGACTTTTTTTTTTTATCATATGCATATGAAAAGAAGATGAGAACCAAAGGCTGGGAGTCTGCTAGCATACTTCAGCCCGCTAATCGTCCTCATCTACAAGAATATTGGAATAGTAAAATATCAAGTCCAATTTCGTTCGAGATGCCTAGACACATTGCGTTTGAAGGAGCATAGATTGTAGTAAGGAGGAAAGATGGATGAAGGTAGAGTGTTCCAGAGTTACCAGTTGTGTATATGAAAGACTGAGAGTACCGGTTAACTCTCTCAATGTATGCTTCCTCCCCTCAGGAAAGCATGCAATACTCGCCAAGTCTCTCGTTCTCACCCCTTTTCTGTCCAACTCACTAATGCAAGAGTTAATCGGTACTCTCAGTCTTTCATATACACGACTGGTCAACTCTGGAACACTCTTCCTTCACTCATCTCTCCACCTTACTACGACTTATGCTACTTCAAACGCAATGTGTCTTGGCATCTCGAACGATATTAGACATGATTTTGGACTACTCTTGTATTTATAACAGATTTCTTCCTTACTGTACACTCGTTTAATATGCTGGCAATGATTTCGTCTGGGTCTGTGCGCCTGTTGTCTGTTTCTTTTAGCACATAATTTCTATTGATATCCACTACACTTAGGACACTGTCCATGCTAGTATTATGGACAGTTTGGGCTGATGGCATATCGATCAGATAATTTGTAGTTAATACTGATGCAAAACGTTCGTTAAACATGTCGCACATTAATTTTGTTTCTCATCATTAGTTATTTGTCCCTCTGTTTATTTTAGTGGTCCTAACTTTTCCTTGCATACCTTTTTCCTGGCATAACAGCCAGCAGGTGGAGCCCACCAGCGACTTGTGGGTCATAGGGGCACGCAAGCCCCTCAACCACGATAAGAAAACAAAATCTACAAGGAGGAGGATCTGCTGAACTTGTAGATTTGCATTTCTGAAATATATACTTGCTTCATAAAAGAAAAAAGAAAAAAGACAGTACTACCATAACCGAACATGAGTCATATTGAATAATTGCATCTTTATTCACCTAATTATTGCAGCTACAATAGGCAGGTTTGGCATCAGGGAGAAAATAATGAGTTGACAATGAGTGAGGTGTTTGCCCACCACCTCGCCGATCATCTCACCAACGCCTTGAACATCTTCTTCATACTGTAGGATGGACGCATCAGATACCAAGGAGTGAGGTAAGGTAATGAGCAGTAAAAAACTGTAGATGCCTACAAGCCTCTTCATCTGTAATAAAATATTTTTATTAATTTTAACAGATAAGTCTTCCATGTGTAACGAATTAATTTTGTCCCATTACTTTAAATTAGAGGTGAACAAAACCCACGGCCTTTTACAATAAAAACAAAGCACAAACACCAGTGTATGATACTCTATCCTATCGCAGTATCGACCCGGTCTGAAAAAAAAAAACAATTGAGTATCTGAACTTGCCTTGCGAATACTAAAAAAAATCATACAAAGGACAAGGTTAGTTCCTCTTCAGTATTGGGTATACGCTGCCACCACCAGACCAAGTCGACCAAAGGAACCAAGTGACCACACACTGATTGGGTAACGTAGCGTTAGCTTAGGCACGCGAGCAAGCAACCCAGAATTAATTTAATGGGGTTCGATCAGTGTCTTACATTGGGAAGTTATATGAGGCCCCTCTTGCGAAAGGGGGATAACCCACAAATTTGTCTTTTAGGAGTTAGAGGTGCCAAATTGTTGTTGAAAGGTGTAAAAGTCTTGTGGAAGGGTTGACCAGAGGAAATCCAGCCATCCTGATGGTTAAAATAGAATCCAAAGTCCCGCGGTATGTGTCGATATGCGGTGCAGACTACCACTCTTGGCCGGCCGCGAAAGGGGGACAAGCCACACCCCACCCACCCAGTACATCCGTACTCACCACCCCGCCTCTCTCCCACTCCTTTCTAAGTTCCTATCCTCCTCTATGTCACCTCATCACTGATTCCCTTTATCTTCCTGTCTAAATTCTAATACGTCTCACTATCCTTATCCTTCACCAATGTTTTTTACACTGAGGTACTGAAAGTAATTGTTACTAAGTAGGCTGATGTGTTTGAGTGTCTTAATGTGTCCTGCTCTGTGTGTGCTTCCTTCTGTGTTTTAGTGTGTGTTTATGTGTGTCCGTGTCTGTGTTTTTTACGTGTCCTGTTGTGTGTGTGTGTGTGTGTGTTCCCATTTACCCACATTACTTCACACTTCCTCCTTTCCATTCATATCTCCGATCATCAACACTCCTTCCATTATCAATCTTTCTCAGACATGCATTCAATTCCTCCAAAAACACACTCATTCTCATCTTTTCACCCACTGGTACATATGCAAACATCCACACATATTTTACCATCCCAAGCTTTCCCATCATCCATACAATTTTCAACCCATTCCACCCATGTCCATCAACACCAACCCATCCTCCCCTTCCCCTCACTTCTTACCAACCCACCATCCCCCTGTGCATACTACTACCCTCCCTTCTTACCAACCCATCCTCTACCTACCTCCACCATCCCTTCTTACAAACCCATCCTCCCCCAACTCCTGTCTTACCAACCCATCCTCCCCCTACTCCCACCATCCCATTTTACCAACCCATTCATCTTGTCATCCATCTTTAATCATCCATCTACCCCTCTTTCTCTCACCACAGTGTGAGTGTGTGACTGACTGACTGAGTGACTGACTCAGTCAGACTTTTTAACCACTCGCTCACTCGCTCGTTCACTCTCTCACTCACTCGTTCACTCTCTCGTTCGTTCTTCTATTCACTCACTCTCTTATGCACATATTCCTCGTCACAATCACTCACGAATTCAATAACTGAGGACTTTGACTGACTAAGTAACAGACTGACTGACTAACTAACTAACTAACTAACTGGCTGACTGGCTGAGTGACCGACTAACTAACTAACTAACCAACTAACTAACTCCTGTGACAGAAATGCCTTAGATCTTTATCTTGATGTATATCAATTACTAGCAGCGATACCCGACGTTGTCCGGGTGAAGATCCTACATGTGGTTTTGTCAATAAATTTGATCTAATTATTTGTATGTAAACTTATTAGGAGGGTGGGAGGAGTCCATTATACGGTGTAGATGCTGGTCCCCCACAGAAACCATGCCAGCTTTTCAACCGCAAAAATTATCCATGACGCAAGTACAGTTGGACACAGGAATTGTGCTACAGCCCAGGTGAAATATACTTGTCCCATTTAAGTAACCATTGTCTATTATGAGGTAGTTGCTTTTTATTACCATCCTCAATACTGACTTCTGCCCCTGGTGTCTCCTATTTGGCACTAAGGAACTTGATATTGGGAGAAATTGACCATCTTTCACTTGGGCTTTACCTCGAATTCCTGTGTCCAACTGTACATGGCATTGTAACAGCCACAATTAAATAGCAAGGCCTGGGATTCGAACCTGGGATCTCTCTCTATATCTATCTATCTATCTATCTATCTATATCTATATATCTATCTATCTATCTATATCTATCTATCTATCTATCTATCTATATCTATCTATATCTATCTATATCTCTGTATTTATCTATATCTATCTATCTATCTATCAATAGAGAGATAGAGATATATAGATAGCTAGATTGTGAAAGAGATACAGAGAGAAAAAGAGAGAGAGAGAGAGAGAGAGAGAGAGAGAGAGAGAGAGAGAGAGACCGTGTGTAAGAGATAGATAGATAGATAGATAGCTAGATTGTGTGAGAGATATCTATATCTATCTATCTATCTATATCTATCTATATTATCTCTATCTCTCTATCTATTTATCTATCTCTATCTATCTATCTATCTATTTATCTCTCTCTATCTATCTATCTCTCTATTCATCTCTCTATCTATCTCTCTATCTATATCCTTTTCCTGCACCCCCCCGACCCCCCTGTGCATATGAGAGAGAGAGAGAGAGAGAGAGAGAGGGTAGGTGTGTGTCCGTATTTGTGTGTGTTTAGAGAGAGAGAGAGTGTGTGTGTGTGTGTTTGTGTAGGAAGGAGAGAAAGAGTGTGTGTGTGTATTTGTGTAGGAAGGAGAAACATAGAGTATGTGTGTGTGTGTGTGTTAGTGTATGAGAGAGAGGGAGGGAAAGAGAGAGAGAGCGTGTGTGTGCGTGTAGGAGAGAGAGAGAGAGAGAGCGTGTGTGTGCGTGTGGGAGAGAGAGAGAGAGAGAGCGTGTGTGTGCGTGTAGGAGAGAGAGAGAGAGAGAGAGAGAGAGAGAGAGAGAGCGTGTGTGTGCGTGTGGGAGAGAGAGAGAGAGAGCGTGTGTGTGCGTGTAGGAGAGAGAGAGAGAGAGAGAGAGAGAGAGCGTGTGTGTGCGTGTGGGAGAGAGAGAGCGTGTGTGTGCGTGTGGGAGAGAGAGAGCGTGTGTGTGCGTGTGGGAGAGAGAGAGAGAGCGTGTGTGTGCGTGTGGGAGAGAGAGAGCGTGTGTGTGCGTGTGGGAGAGAGAGAGCGTGTGTGTGCGTGTGGGAGAGAGAGAGAGAGAGCATGTGTGTGCGTGTGGGAGAGAGAGAGAGAGAGCGTGTGTGTGCGTGAGAGAGAGAGAGCGTGCATTGGGAGGGTCTAGCCCAGCTGGCAGTATGTATGGGCTTGTCCCCCTTTCGCGGCCGGATGCTACATTTAGTCTGTTTTCTTTGTTGGCATGAGTGTTGCAACTTCGAGTGCGAATATCTCAGAAGTAGGTGCATGTGGGTTATCCCCCTTTCGCGGGAGGGGCCATATATCTAGATAGGAACACAGTCTATTTTGTTACATACTCGACTAATCATAAACCCGTTTATTATAACTTGGCACATATTTTTTTAAACAAGAATAATACAATAAAAGTTTTCTTTTCTCTCTCCCTAATCCCTTCTGTCATCAGGCCTGGAACATTTCCGAAGCTACGCTAGTGACACATTAAAAAAATATATATATACAAAGAATTCGAACACCATAACAATATATATATATATATATACATATATTGCAAATAAATCACTTGGTGGCACGTGATCCAGGAATATGTGTAAATCCACAAGGAAGGAAAAATAAACACGGAGTCCCAAGCGCTTTCGTGTAATTCACATCTTCAGGGGAAAGAACAGAATGTAAAAGAATGGTTGCTGAGAGACACCTTATATACAGATACACTTACAACAAACTGGCAACCTGAAGGTGTTGCCACTGCGAGTTCAAAACAATATATACACCCATGCATATGGTGCTAAAAAGGATTTACCTGACATGACCTCTAAACCTAAGATTATCCTCAGTCATTAAGGAATAGCAGTAGGACTTATCTTATTAACAATCTTGTCTATGATGAAACTATCCAACTTGTACATACCATTGTTTAAATTCATATTAATATTTTCTGTGTATTTAATCAAACTTGACTCTATGATGTTTCTATTTACGGATGAATTACAAAAGACGAGGCATTATATATATATATATATATATATATATATATATATATATATATATATATATATATATATATATATATATATATATATATATATATATATATATATATATATATATATATATATATATATATATATATATATATATAAAACAGAAATAATTATTTGCCAGCAATTTCTCAAACTATCTTTTTCCATATGGACCACTTTGCCAAGGGGTATGCTAATTCGGCTATCACCCCAACAAATGAAGAGAGACTCCTTTAATCATATATCAATATCTAATTAAAATTGTAACAATCCCAAACTTCCATAAAATCTTAAAACCTTTACAAACTTTCAAAAAATCTCAAAAAATATTCCATATTCATTCCATGATAAAATGTTGCAATTCAACACATCGTCACTACTTGACATTTTCACTACCTGGTGTGACATCTGATTGGGGGGTGGGGGTGGGTGGAGGGGCGAGCGGAGCGAGCCGCGAGTGGGGGGGGGGGGGGGGGGTGAGCGCAGCGAGCAGCGCCGCAGGCGAAGCCCAGAGCTTGTTAATGTATAAATATATAACTTTTCAAAAACTTTTTAAAAATAAAAGAACTGCCAAAACCCGAAGTGAAGATCGATTCCAGGCAGATTCCGTGACAATGTATTTTATGTTACAAATGTCGGTTAGATAAGAGTTAACATCTTCACTATTAACTGGAAGAGACATTTCCCTTTATTTTTAGCAGAGATAGGTATTATCATCTTCACTACCAGGTGTGACATCATGATAAGTGTTAACATCTTCACTATTAAGTGGAAGAGACCTTGCCCTTTATATTTAGCAGAGATAAGTATTAACATCTTCACTACCTGGTGTGACATCTGGTTGGGGGGTGGGGGTGGGTGGAGGGGCGAGCGAAGCGAGCCGCGAGTGGAGGGGGGGTCGAGCGCAGCGAGCAGTGCCGCAGTGCACCCGCGGCACAGCCGCGGTGGGCGAAGCCCAGTGCTTGTAACATATATTAATTAATAAAATCCCCTACTTGAACACTTCAACATTCTCTATTTATCCAATTCCATTCACGGACTAAGTCCTTGAACACCTGTTATATCAATCTCTATTACACTTTAGTCCAGTCTATTTCCAGAGCTATCCTATAAGTTACCTGTCACCGCAGCAAACGAAGAGAGACTGAGTGAGACACAAATGCTTCACTTCCTTCTCACCTCGTCTCTGCCTTATGCTTCCATACAAAGTAGTCCCCTGACTCCTATCTTTCGACATTTCCATTAGTTCCACCCTTATAGGTGTATCATACAGTTATATTTTACTATTAACTTCTATCCTTCTTATTCTAATACATTTCCTTCTTCCTCAGTTAAATATAATACAGTTTTACAAATATTCAGTACAGATATTGTTCCACCATTAGAAATAGTTCGTGTCCTCTTTGGGACCTTCCTAACTTAATTAATTTTCTAAGTAAGTTACCACTAAAAATGCAGGCAACACAGGAGATTTTCAACTACCACCTTTACCAAAGGGTTCTACTCAAACGACAAGTGTTCTCTAATCCTGGGCTACTAGAAGAAGAACGATCCTGAGGCTTAGTACAGTCGGCGGCATAAGTCGTGTCGCCTCACCTGCTTCACCGAGACAGGCAGTGTTCATGGACTCGAAAAGTACGCACGTTTTCTACTCCTAATAATCTCGAGTCTATGAACATCGCGTACATCGGCGAAGTAAGCGAGGCGACAGGACTTTTGCCGCCGACTGTACTTAGGGCAGTAATTGGGACCCGTAGACGAGTCCCTGAAGCATCTGGTGTGTTTGAGGAGTGCGAAGGGAAATGATCAGGGATATTCTATGAAACCACCACATTTGAAGTCACAATATCCAAGGCACCCACATTCACTTCACGCCCTTCTAATGTTCCCAAAGGAAACTTGCGAAGGGGGACATCTGTTAAATCAGGAGGCTCATCGGAGCCACGAGAATGCTTCTGGGAGGATTGAAAGATGTTTGTACTGCAAGTTTGTAATGCAGTCAAGTGTCTCAGAGGAACCTCGATGACGTCTCTGTTGCAAATTAGTTGTCTTAGGTTTTCATTTTGAAGCGTGTGTGGCAGCGATAACCTCTACAACATGGACCCACAATATGGACTTTTAGTTAAAGCGATTGTAATCAGGGGGAAGATTCACTACAATGAATATCTGATACAGTTTCCAAGACTATTATGTATTGAAACTATAGAAACGTTCTCACCAGAGTAAGAAGCTACTGTTTCTTGTTTCTTGGGAGAGGTGAGAATTAGATGTTGTCGACTTGGAATGATGAGGGCGAAGAGAGGAGGCTATGTATTTAAACCACCACCCTAGTGTCGCCTGAAGTCGAGTTGCCGTCTGGCACTACCACTGCTGATGGATTGGGGTCCTGTTCGAGGAGAACGAAGGGGGTGAGCATCCCCGCGGAAAAAGCTGTAACTTTCTGACTAACACTTAGAAGTAAAATGTGGGTCAAAAACCACACCTACCATGACCAAACTCATAACAACAGAAACACTGTAAGGGACGCTCAACAATAGGCTTCACCTCAAAAGAGGTGGGGTTAATGTTAATGCGATCTGGGATATGCGAACCATAAAAAGTGAGGATGATCATATTTTTACTGCCTTTCATCTTCGTTATTCGTTGGACATTGTCTGGGCACATAGCAAAAATGTCCTCTTCTGAGAATTAATACAGGTCTTCATTATATATACGTCCCCTTGCTATAATTAAATGTTCGATGTGGTTTGATAGATTCAAACCTGCCATCAGAAGGACAGGGGAAATTGAGGAGCATCATGGCCTGTGTAAGATCTTTGGCTCTGATTAAAAGAGGGATAGATGGAAGAATTTGCAAAATATATTTACATGAACGATGATTATATAACAGTGTGTAGAATAAAATATTATTATTGCTTTTAAGGTGAAGTTTGATTGTAGGTAATTGGGTTTCTGATGTCTTGTTATTTATGTCTTGTTTTGTCAGTTTCAATATTATGAACATAATATTATATTGATGTTATTACTGTATCATTTCAATTTGTTGAATGAGATGCAAGATTGATTGATTGATTGTTATTAGACGCCGCAACAGCACGGTCATATAGCGCCAGAAAACGGTGATAGAGAGGTGAGACATTAAGCAGGAATGAAATAGAAAGAAAAGAGGGACAGTTGAAGAACTAAAAGCTAGTGGCTGGGGCCAAGGGGGCGCTAACACCTTTAAAGTATTGCCCACATCACTAATGCAGGCAATGCCACCCTACGGGGATGAAATGCAACAGTATAATTACCTATTGATTGCACACCAATTTTGTGTTGCAGTTATATCGATATTGGTTAATTTTCCTGATGTAATCTTTGTATTTCACCTGATTATAAAGTGGTTCTCAATGATACCTTAATGTTCCACTGGATGATATAAATGGAAACTATGTTCAAGGAAATGCGATTCTGCTATGTAGAATATTATTCTTAATAAGTTTGGTATTGTTCGGTTTCTGTTACAATTACAAAAGCACCTCAATTTGGTTTTGTGGTCGTTCCTTTGAGGTTGTTTCCCTGCTATTAGTTTGGTTTGGTTATATGCGCTTATTTTTTCAACATTTCCCAATTTCATCTATCTATTTATCTATCTATATAAAATACTCTGTCTGTCTGTGTGTCTGTCTGTCTGCCTGTTTAGCCGCTATGCACGGCCACTATGCACGACCTAGAGTGAAAATTTTTACATGATTTTGATTCTTGAAACCTGGGAAGTGTCTTCAGCCTATAAAAAAATTGTTTTTAATGACTAATGGGGGGTTCGAACCCATGTGCAAGAGCCGTTTTCTTTGGTACTCATGGTTCCTCCAGAACCGGTTCTGGAACCTATTACCCTCCCTCCCCCAATGCACGCTCTCTCTCTCTCTCTCTCTCTCTCTCTCTCACACAATTATTTGAGACAAACAATTCGGTATAAAATAATGTTACTGATTTTGTGTGTATGTGTGAAATTTAGAGTGAGAGAGAATGTGTGTATGTGTATGTGAGAGAAAGAGAAATTGTATGTGTTTGTGTTTGTGTGTATTTGAGAGAGAGAGAGAGCGAGAGAATGTGTATACATGTGTAAGAGAGAGAGAGAGAGAGAGAGAGAGAGAGAGAGAGAGAGAGAGAGAGAGAGAGAGAGAGAGAGAGAGAGAATAATTGTGTGCGTGTATGTGTTTCTATGTGCATGTAGAAGTATGTGTGTGTATATATGACAAGCTGAAGGCTAACCGAAAAATCCCAGGTTCGAATCCTCGCTTTCTCAACATAGACTCTATGGTCTCAAGAATCAAGGATGCAGGCAGGCCTGACTTGCATGCCCAGTTTAGCAATGAATTCAAATCACAAAATGTTGAACACCTATATTTAATATTAAACATAATAACACATAACGTAACATAACATTACCTAGCCTAACCAATCATAGCATAACATAACGTAACATAACATAACCTAGCCTAACCAAACATAGCATAACATAATGTAACATAACATACCCTAGCCTAACCAAACAGCATAATATAACGTAACGTAACATGACCTAACCTAACCAAACATAGCATAATATATCGTACAATAACATGACCTAACCTAACCAAACATAGCATAACATATCGTACCATAACATGACCTAACCTAACCAAATATAGCATAATATAATATAACATAACATGGCCTAGCCTAACCAAACATTGCATAGCATAACGTAACATAACATGACGTAGCCTAACCAAACATAGCATAACATAACGTAACGAATTATAACAAAACCTAGCATAGCATAACATATAATAAAACATAACATAACATACATTTGACATAACATTATGGTACATTTCTGTGTATATATTTGGTTATTCCATTCTTTCTTTTAGTCACCAGTTTATTTGTCAACATATATTTTTTCTTCTTCATGTTGACAATATTTACATAATTTCTTTTGACTTTTACTTGAATCTATATACATAAAGCCGAAATTCTGTGTGTGTGTGTGTCCTCTATGCACGCCAAGATCCTTCGTCCTAGAGTGAAAATTTTTACATGGGTGTGATCGCTAATACTTGGGGAGTGTTTTGGACCTATAAAAAAAATGTTTTTCATGTTTTTCAAAAAATGTTAATGTTTTGAGGGGGATTCGAACCCCTGGATTAGTGACACGCACAAGCTTTCTCTCTCTCTCTCTCTCTCTCTCTCTCTCTCTCTCTCTCTCTCTCTCTCTCTCTCACACACACACACATGCTCTCTCTCACATGCTCTCTCTCTCTCCCTCACAGGCTCTCTCTCTCTCTATCTCTATTTTTAATTTCAGAGAGAGAGAGAGAGGGTGTGTGTGTGTGAGAGCGAGAGAGGTAATACTGGGTTTGGTTATATTTGTGTGTGAGAGAGAGATAGTGTGTGTGTGGGGGGGGGGGAGAAAGAGTGAAAAATAGATATAGTGTGTGTGAGAGGTAGAGATAGATAGATAGCTATAGATAGCTAGCTAAAAAAAAATAGCTATAGACTGTGAGAGAGATAGAGAGAGAGAGACTGTGTGTGTGTGTGTGAGAGAGAGAGAGAGAGAGAGAGAGAGAGAGAGAGAGAGAGAGAGAGACTGTATGTGAGAGAGATAGACTATATATGCGGGAATAAGGGACAGGCTTGGGGTGGGGGGGTTTGCGGGGTGCTGGAATAGGGGACAGGCTGGGGGGGGGTAAAAAGCCTGTCCCCTACCGTCACACACCCTAAGCATGCCCCATACACACACATACACACACATCCCTACCGTACACACACACACACACACACACAAACACACACATACACTAGGTAAGGCAAGGCTTGGGGTGGGGGGGTTGGGGGTGCGGGAATAGGTGGTGATGGTAGTAGTGGAGGTGGTAGTGGTTGATGTAGTGGTGGTGGTGGTGGTGGTAGTAGTGGTGGTGATTGTAGTAGTGGTGGTAGTGGTGGTAGTGGTTGATGTAGTAGTAGTGGTGGTTGATGTAGTAGTAGTGGTGGTTGAAGTAGTAGTGGAGGTGGTAGTGGTTGATGTAGTGGTGGTGGTGGTGGTGGTGGTGATTATAGTAGTGGTGGTAGTGGTGGTAGTGGTTGATGTAGTAGTAGTGGTGGTTGATGTAGTAGTAGTGGTGGTTGATGTAGTAGTGGAGGTGGTAGTGGTTGATGTAGTAGTGGTGGTAGTGCAGTTTGCATTTGCTACATATCAGTGTTGTATTATTATATCCTTTGTTTATTTAGAACTCTTTGATCGTGTATGAAAATTGGAGGCTTCTGCCTGATTACTCCTGTCTATGCCAAGAAACAAATAAGCTCCTTCCATATAGCATCCACCGCCCGAAGGGCGGCCGTAGGCCGCCAGCCCTCCGCAGGAGCTAGCGGCTCCTAGCCGCCCGAAGGGCGGCGGAGCAGCTAGTTATATATATATGTCATTCGAACCAGTATTTTCTTTTTCTATTATTTCTCTTGATTTATTTTTAATTATATACAAGCACTGGGCTTCGCCCGGAATCGACCTTCACTTCTGGTTTTGACTGTTTTTTTTTTTTTTTTTTTGAATTTTTTTTGAAAAGTTATATTTTTATATATTATATATATGATATAATATAATTTATGTAATAAAAAAAAAAATACCAATGAGGATCCCAGTACCACTTGGGCCTTGCTATTTAATCGGGGCTGTTACAATGCCACCTTCTGCTATAGTTGCGTCATGGATAACTTTTGTGGTTGTAAAGCTGGCTTGGTTTTTCTGGGAGACCAGCAACCACACCGGATAATGGACTCCTTCCACCCTCCTAATAAGTTTACATTAAAATAATTAGAGGAAATTTATTAACAAAACCACATGTATGATCTTCACCTGGAGTCCTGGACAATGTCGGGTATCGCTGCTAATAATCAATAGGTGGTGATGCGAATTAACAATTCCTTTACCATTCCTAGAACTGGACATGGAGATACATAAGCTGTGGTAGTTCCTTCTCTGTTAGTGCTGTCATCTGTCAACTTTAGCTTCCAATGCATACTGGTTCAGTTTAACATTTAATTTTGTAGATTTGAGAGGAGGGATGCTTTCCATAAACAGCAGACAGTACACACACGGAAAGAGGACTTTTCCTGTTTGCCTGTCTACCATTTAGCTTCATGAATGTTCCTGCCATGTTTAAACGTCTGATGCGGATGGTCTTTGAGGTATTCTTACAAGTTAAAAAAAAATTCTTTTTGACATACTGATCTATTCCAGAACCAGAGAACACCATTTCAAGTTTCTCAAGGAAATCCTCGCCAGACCTCAACAGGCAGGACTGAGAACGAGATCCTCAAAGAAGGAGTGGCATCCTTTATAGATGTAGTAATTGTTTTGTGTGTATGTATGTGTGTGTAAAGACTTTACGGATATGTAAACTTATTTAGGACAGCTTGACAGGGACCGGACTTCCCATGGCTGCTCCAGTAACCACCCCAACCGAAAATTCTTCTTCTTCTTTTTTGGTGCATTAAATGTAGTTTGTAGATTATTTATCATTTCTTTAACTTGAGTACTGTAAGAGTTTTTGTGTGCTTACATATATCCAATGTATGTATGTACACACAGTTCATTCTTGCTTGATATTGATTTTGGTGAATGCTATTGGAGGATTTAATATAAGTAGCACTGTAATGTAAAATATTTTCTATCATATAATTAATATATGCCCATAATGAACAGGTATGTATAACATCTAGGACTGATTTTATACTCATTATATTCATATATATGTAATTAAAAAAAAACTTTAAAAGTCTCTCTCTTTCTGTGCAATGGATTGTCACATAAACATAGTACAGTACAATATAATTATAAGCTTTATTACCCTTGATAATTCTGTTTCTTAGTCTCTTATTCTCCTTTCGTTTTGTTTAAAGATCAATGTTGTGCTTGTCATTACTCCATAAACTCCCGTAGGGGGGTATTGCCTGCATTAGTGATGTGGGCAATACTTTAAGGGTTTTGGCGCCCCTTCGGCAAGGCCACTAGCATTTTTGTTCTTCAACTGGCCCTCTTTCCGGTCTATTTCCTTCCTGTTTGCTGTCTCACATCTCTATCACCGTTTCCTGGCGCTATATGACCTCTCTGTTGCGGTGCCTAATATCAATCAATCATTACTGGTGATTCCTCCAAACTATCCAAGAAAATAAATCACCTCTGCATTACAAATAGGGAATATGTTTCGTAATATAATTTGAAGGATTTAGTAGCCCTCCAAATTTACTTAATTAAAAGAGGTGCTCCCCTTTACTAACTTTATTCCAGCAGTACGAAAGCTACCTACCAAATAATTGTGGTGGTGACAAACAGTAAAGTGCTACCATGTAATTATAATGACAAAAGGCACATGGTAAAGTGGTACCATATAATTATAATGACAAGAGGCACAAAGTGAAGTGGTACCATATAATCATAATGTCTGCTTGGCGTAGTTGGGAACATTAATGTCTCATCTGGCTCATAGCCTCAGTGTTTCTACAGACGTCTTCCTTCAACAGCTACTAACCATTTACAACATCGCTTTATCTAAATACTGCACTATATGCTTATTTAACTATGCCAGTGTACTTGTATTTTAGTTTAAAATTGAGAAAGTGTGCATGCGTGGTAAGTGTTTTGTACGTCCTGTGTGTTGCAGATAGTAATATATATTTGAGGTAATAGGTAATGGTATTTGTGATAACAATTATCGTTGGAATGTTCTCTTTGTTTGCAACAGACTTTTGTTAAAATTTATAGTTTATTTTTCACTCGCAGCGATACCCGACCTTGTCCATTTTTTTTTTTTTTATGTTCCGACACTGGACATAGGCTTCATCAAGCCCATTACCGAGGCCCAGGTCAACTGTTGCACATACATACACACGTCACGATTTCCGAACTGGTACCCAGCCACAGAGAGAGGGAAGTGAGGGTTATTCCCAAATACTGCAGCTGTTATGGTACCAGTGAGGATGTTTTACGATGTTCGGTGGCCTTATAGTTAATGCCTGAAACTCAAATCGAAAGAGCAAATAATCTCAGGCCCTCACCTGAGAGGATCGATCTCACGACCTCTAGGTTATGAGTCCAGAACACTAACCACTCGGCCACCTAAGGGTGAATATCCTACATGTGATTTTGTCAATAAATTTCCTCTAATTATTTTTATATTCACCACCTGGCAGCTTCGCCGAGTGGCGAATTGGTAAGAGCCTTTGGCTTGGGCTGCAGGGGTACTGTGATCGACCCTCACCCCCCATTCGTAATTTTGTTTTTTTCAATATCTTTAGATTTAGTATTAGATTTATGTGTTCAACATTTTGTGGTTTGAATTAATTCCTAAACTGGGCATGTAAGCCAGGCCTGCCTGCATCCTTGATGTTTGACACCATAGAGTCTATGTTGAGAGAGCCATAAATCTTTGGTTGTTTTAAGCTGATAATTCAAGAAACATATATCTATCAAAAATAAAATTAGACCGAGGACATTCCCGGGACTACACCGGTCAGAATGGTGTATCATTTGTCAACATTTTTGTTGTTGTTTTAAATACCCCCACCGGGGATTCGAACCTGGGATCTTTCGGTTAATGCCAAATTAAGGCTCAGCGGCTTAACGACTGGACCACTTGTCCACAGCCAGAGAGGGCATAAACTCAGGGTAGTCTATGCTCCCCTAATTCAATAAAGGGGTACCATGTGTACTTACGGTGTTATAACTCGAGAAATAATTATGCTACAAAAACAAAAGTAGGTCGAGGACGCTTCCCAGGCTTCACCTATCAAAATGGCATATTACTTTTTACTCTAGGTCAAACGATGCGAATGTGTATCGTGTGGCTCACAGAACATGATCAACTCCATTTCTTGTAAAGCAAAAAACTAAACACCGTTCTGTATATGCGCTTGTCTCAATATCAGTCCTGGCCACCTGCTCAGCTTGATTAGGTTAGGCTAGGTTTGATTATGGTTGCTAAATAAATTTACGTGAAATATGCTGGGTAAATCAAACTACTTTATGAATAAATCCTAAGCCTAATTTAAAACACTTATTTGCCTTCTAACTGAGGTTGAGATGAGGTTCTTTACAGGCATGAAATATGCCTCCCTGACGCCAGGTTCCCATTTCTTCTTACAACTATAGTTTTAACTTCATTATGTTGCTATAAGAGATCCAAAGGCTGGCAAGCTTGAGATCTAACTCTCACCAATAGAGTATTGAAGGACAGGGGTTGGGCCCCTTGGAAAAATGCATAAATGGCCACCATCACTATTTATTGCAGTGAATAGAGTCACAACTATTATACAGTTATTACAATTTTCCTCCAAGATTACTTAACAAAATCCACACACAAACTCACACTCAAATTATGTTAGCAAAAATAACTTATAAAAACAAAATATTTTACTTAATTTTATTTTTTGTAATGGAAAATGGCAGTGCACTTGTGGACATGTGTTTGGGGGAAGAGGCTGATGTTGGCCAATACCTTCTTCCAGGACAGAAGGATACACATGTGCACATAGAGAGTAGAATGAAGGAGGGAGGGTAAGATAGTGGAACAGAAGGCGCTGATTGACTATATTTGTGTGGATGAACAGATGAGGAAATCGGTGATTGATGCCGTACTAATAAAGATAATAAAGACACAAAGGAAGTGGATGAAAAGAGCTAGAGTGGGGCGAGAGAGATGAGGAGGGTGGAAAGGTTGCAGGAGGAGGACTGTAGGGATGAGTTTAGGAGAATAGTCGAGAGACGACTAGGAAGGTTTGACTTGGAAGAACTGGAGGAAGGGGATGAGGTGAATAGAGTGCTTAAAGAGGAAATGTATAGGGTGTGTGGGTTGAGGAGAAAGGGGAGAAGAGTGAAAGGAACGGCATTGTGGAATGAGGTGAAACGAGTTGTTGAAGAGAAAAGGAAAGCATACAGAAAGTGGTTGAGTAGTAGAAGAAATGAAGAGTTGAAGGCGCAGAAAGGGAGAAAAAGTGAGTGATGAAGAGAATGGCGATTGAGAGTAAGAGAAAAGTAAAGTAAGAGGGAATGTAAGATATTATTCTGGAAAAAGGTCAGGAAAGGCAGGGAGAAGGACAACGTGAGTTGTAAAGTTGTGAACGACAAATATGGGCAGGTGATTGTAGAGCAACGTGTTAGAGTAAACAGGTGGAGAGAACACCTTAATTATGTGTATGAGAGTGAGGTGGAGAGGAAGACGCAGACCGAGAGTGAGGTGAAAGGGTGGAGTTGAGAGGTTTATGAGTGAGAGTGGCGTTGGATGGGAGAAGAGACGCCAGTAGATGGGAGACATAGGTGCTTGAAGGCGATTTATTTGGGGCCACTCCCTTTGAGGATTGAGGTGTCTGGCAATTGATTCAAAGATAGAATTTTATCATCATCAGTGAACTTAATATTAATCCACAGTTGAACCAATGTCTACAGGTGTATCCAAGTAGGATTCTTCCCATTTATTTAAACAAAATTTAATTAATTTAAATTACAATAGGTTGAGTCTTAAAATCCTACTGAATAATTAATCTTTAAATATTAGATTAGAAGAGAGCACTGACGAAATGATCTTTCAATAATAGAATAGATCACTGGCTAAGTGATCTTATAATATCAGAACAGAGCAGAGCATTGAGTAAAGGATCTTGTAATCCCAAAATAAAGTACAGCTGAACCGTTATGTTGTAACGAGTGAAGGGTGTCTGTCTTCATTTATGTTCTGTTGGTTGGGTTGGTTAGGTCTGTTAGGGTTTAATGCATAGAGTGTGTGTATATATGCCCATGGGTATGTGTACGGGAGTGCATGTGTAAACACTTCCCACTGTGGTCAGCAAGAGAACGCCAGATGGTCTAGCCAGCCGTCCCGAGAATAAGTCGTAGGAGGAGTGAGACACAACATAATGGTACACGAGAATGGTGCACGAAGGGAAAAAGGAAGGAATAATAAGCTGCTGGCAGATATTGTAGTGTCGAGAGACAAGCGGGATAGTGGTGGAGAATAGGAAGTTTTGGGATGATCGATGGCAATATGATATTGTTATTATTTTGGGCTTACATAAAAAAAATATTAGCAATTATTATTATAAATATAATTATGACGATTATGTAATGAAATACTTATGACACAATTGAAATTAATAACAATTAAAAATTTGTAGCACTGACAAAATTCCTCCTAAGCCACTGATGGTAAACTATATTTTCATAGTCTGAGAGAGTAGGCCTATGCTTATTTAGAAATGGTATTGAATGATAAACACATATATTATGATAATCTTTGAATATGTTTTGCCTAATTTGTGTCATGAAATTACAATAGTTGAAAAATGCAGAGACTATTGTGCTGATTTGGTTCCGATGATAGAAGAAATGGTGGTCAACATTTCGAGTGTTCACTGTACAACTGCCTTCCTCCCAACGCCGAATCCATCGATACACCGTGGACAAGCTGACCCCTGTCTCCTTGGAAATGTCACGGGCTGAGATTCCCTCCATCCATAACCTTACTAACCGGCGCCTCTTTTTATCACACGCTCGCTCTCTTTTAACACTCCCCTCCATACATGAATTTCTGTTGAACAAAGTTAGGCGGCGTGTTATGTTGCGATACAATTACAATACAATTCGAATGTTTTAGTTCATAAATGAGTACACTTTATTTCATTTTGAAATATACAGATACGGTAACCAAGCAATAACTGTTTAGCTACGTAAGGTGAAATTGCAGCTGCTTATTAACACACACACAAACACACACACACACACACGCACACACACACGCACACACACACACACACACACACACCTATAACTATCTATAAGGGGATGACTCTGCTTTGCTGACAACTAACTGAACTGTATATTCTGATACAATCAATATTATCAATGAAATACAAGCTGCATTTAGGCGGGGGTACTTCACCTTACACCATTATATATGTGCTTAAGGGGAGAATTTTGTGTTGGTAAAAACGGAATCATCTAAACTATTCCAAGCAACAGGACACTATTATGTTTGCCCTTGTGGTCCTATTTCCTAGCATACTTTGGAGGAATCATGGCACTCCAATGTATTAAAAAATAATTACCACGTTAATTGCAAAATTGAAATATGTGGTCAATAGAAGGGATTTTAATATGGTTTGTGGCGTGAAGCTTTGTAGTAAAAAATTGTGCGGGAGAATATTAATGGGAAAATGTTGAATGTCATTAAAAATATGCATAGCATTATTATTAGGTCTTGTGTAATGTTGAACCAAAATAGATCTGATACTTTAGTAATATGCTATTTGGGGTAAGGAAATGGGAAAATCGGTCACCTATACTTTTTGCATTTTATATTAATGATATTGAAAGTAAATCATTTAAATATATCTGCTAATTATTTTATAGATTGTGGTCATACTCTAATAAACATTTATCTGAAACTCGTCGTTCTAATGTACAGTATGCAGATGATATTGTGTGACAGTTGGCAGGTATTGATAGCAATGACTGAAACATAAGGCTTATTTAAGGGGGTTCGGGAATAGGGGTACAGGCTTGGTGGTGGTGGGGTGCCGGAGTAGGGGACAGGCTTGTGGGGATGCGTAAGTAGGGGGACAGGCTTGAGGGGGGTTAATGTGTGTGGGAATAGGGGACAGGCCTTCTACCCACCTCAAGCCTGTCCCTCTGCTCCAGCATCCCCTCAGTCCCCCCTCCCCTCCCCCCCCCAGGCCTTTCCCCTACTCCCGCACCTTCTTAACTGTGATAAAAACAATTATAGTTCTGTTCAGTAAGGGGAAGAACAAATATTGGTCATTACACCGCCCCTCCCCAAAGGTGTATTGTTTTCGGTGCCGGATATTTTTTTTATTATTATTTATCTGTTCGTGTGTTTGTTTATAATCTAGCGTCCTCAGGTTTAGCCGTATGATGTTCATTTTTTTCCTATTGATAGATATTCATCACAAAACAAAACGATTAACTTTTGGGCAAAATCGGTCTAAGGTCAAGGTCACAAAAAAATAAAGATAGCAAGGGACGAGTGGTCGCTGGCATCGAATTATGTCTTGTTATAAATTTGAATTGTTGGTGAAAATATGGAAGTGGTAGGGAGTTATAATTATTTTAGTACACTCGTGATACATAATTTCTGACCAGAGTGTGAGGATCAGAAAGCTTCGAAACCCCTGGTATTGCTCATTTCCCCACCCAGTACACGTATAGAGACTGAGTTCGAATGCAGGGTATGTGTGGTGCCTGCTGTTCCTCTCTGGTCAGGGATTATGTATCACTAGTGTACAATACCTGTATTCACTAGCACTAATAAGTATACAGGTGTGCTTCGAATACCTGCATGGAGACTGTAAATAAATGCACAATAAGATCTCCATTGGAATTACTTCGTTGGTGAAATTTGAAGTGTTCGAAGCATCAACAACCAAATCTGTATACTTATTAGTGCACGTGACAGTATCAGTATTCACTAGGAATAGGTAAATGTAAAAATTGTGATTTGCCTATTGCTTTACAGACGTAATTATTACAAAGGATTGACCTATGCATCTGATCAGATATGGGGACATTATATTATTAGGAAATTACATATTATGACATTTTTATTATATTATTGCATTACATTATATTATGAGTTATTACATGTAAAAAACAAATGTGTGTTCATAAAAATAACGGCAATGGTAATAGAAACGCTGATACAGTATATCTGGATTTCTATAGGTACTGTACAGTCGGCGGCAGAAGTCTTGTCGCCTTACCTGCTTCACCAAGACATGTAATGTTCATGGACTCGAGAAATACTCACGTTTTCTACACCAAATAATCTCTAGTACATGGACATCCCTTGCCTCGGTGAAGCAAGCTAGGCGACAGGACTATTGCCTCCGACTGTACAATACAACTGTAGAATACTATATAGAGGTTACTGGTGTAGATAACTTTAAGGTAAATATTCTAGTTCATATTATATAATATTCTAGTTCATATTACGGTATATAATATTCTAGTTCATATTATATAATATTCTAGTTCATATTATATAATATTCTAGTTCATATTATATAATATTCTAGTTCATATTATATAATATTCTTGTTCATATTATATAATATTCTAGTTCATATTATATAATATTCTAGTTCATATTATATAATATTCTAGTTCATATTATATAATATTTTAGTTTATATTATAATTATAATGTATCAATGTATGTTTATTGCAGCTGAATATGTTATGGTTATTCACTTCTCTATGGATTGCCTGTATAAAGAACCTAATAAAAAAGAATAAATAAATGACAGGGATAAGGTTATCACAATATATGACCAATTTACCAGGGTATTAAAAATCTGTTTAAGGGGGAACGGGAGTAGGGGACAGGCTTGGGGGTGGACTGGTGGAAGGGGACAAGCTTGGGGTGGGTAGAAATCCTGTCCCCTATTCCTGCACCGCCCTAACTCTCCCCACACAAGCCTGTCCCCCTATATCCACACACTCTTAAGTGAACCGAAAAGACAGTTTAATTACTATTAGGTATAATTTCTTTAAAACTAAATTTGTGTGCAGTAATTATAGGACATAGTGGTCAGTATACAGTATGGTATGGACTAGTACGGTACCTTGTAAAATAATCAAATAGTAGTCGCATTATGACAACTAGACTTAGAACAAGTTAATATCAACAGATTACCAGTAAATGTTGGTATATACACCGGTGTAAACACTGTTAATATTATACGAGATGAATTTCATGTTCTATTTTAATGTACCAATGAGGAAATTGTAAGGCTGATGGATATGTATACAAAGAGTTATTACACGGTTGGGCATATAGTGGTGTGTTGATGGTTAAATGGTTATCATTCTCGTTTAGCAAGCGAGATTCCTGAGTCAGTGGAATTGTTGGACAATTTTCCTAGCCCCCTATGTCCCTGTTCACCTATTAGTAAATAGGGGGAATGATGTGGTGATGTAACATGCCTGACTGCCTTAGTTAATACTAGACCCTAAGCCCGTGAAATGAGGTAAGAGAATGGCACGATATTTTTTCCTTCCCAGCGGTGGCAGCGTCGAATGTAAACAAACCGAGTGGGTTGCCAGGCGAACAATAAAAGTGAAGTATGTGTAATTAAGTAATTAGTTTTGTTTTGTTTTGTTTTTTACGAAAATATCCTCTGTCCCCCCTCGTGTACGTGCACTTTCCGTGTGCGAATTCCTGGCGCTGTAGGTGATCACATGACAATTTGTATAGCATGACAGACAAACAGAGTCTCTTCATTTAGATATATAGAAAGCAAAGACATAGGCATAAAGCCCCAAATCTTCTTCTTTGGGCCAACAAACTTCAAGTGTGTTGAATAAATACAAAGTATTAGTGTTAATGTTCTCAAGAACTTGTCATTAATTATGAGATCAGATTGGAGTATGTTTAGATGTAGTACTTGCAAGTCTAATTGGTTTTTGGGAACCGCTACATGCACTATATATTTTTTTCTACCACCTAATTGTGAAAATAGTCCTTTTTCTTTTTCCTAACTTAGTGTTAATGCAATACATTATTATTATTATTATTATTATTTTAAATATTATGTTGGATTTGGTAATTTTTTGTCAAAGCTTTGTTTCATACTTTATATAAAGCTTGAGCGAATCAATAAATTATATTCTAATCTATTATAATCACATACACAAATATATTCTTATTTTCTGAAACACTCTGTAATACAATTGTGACTGTCACGTATATACAAATATTTGAGTTGCTTGAAAGAACGAATGCTAATATACTTTTCCATAAATGCATTCCTATGTTCTATGCGTTCATGTGTTAGTCTCATACCGATAAATAAGATATGTAAAATTTTAAATAAGACTAGCAATTCTGTGTACCGGAGTTGGTTGATATCCCTTTTATTAGTGCACAATATTAAGCAATATGGTATAATGAGTGACTGACAGATTACAGTACATCACTGCTTTCAGTAGTACATCGGAGAATTAGATAACTATTATCGTTTCCGAAAGGACCAGCTAAATGAGAATGATTTGTCCTTATAATTTATAGCTTTAAAACCACTTGGTAAGATATATGCCACACAAGCATATCTGACGAGAAAATGTGAGGAATTGCCCTGGAAGACGCAACCTTTCATTTATGAAAATTATTATCCTAATTTAGAAAAACGTTCCATCTATACCACCAATACTGGAACATATCTGTTTGTCATCATCATTTTCAAAATATACACCCCGCAAACTAGCTCGGTATATATATCTATGGTATATAAACTTTGTATGCTACAAAAACACTTATTCGCTTACGATCCTGTCGGTGTTAAAGCTGCCAGCTTTCTGTAACCACTGAAGCGTACTACAGGAACCCCGCTTAATATAACCCACGTTGTAGTTAGAGTGGCCAAGATGCGCATATCAAAAGGTTTCCATTCCACTGCGTTGGTTAAACGGCGCATCTATCTATCTATCTATAGCTCTGACGCCTATAAGTCCCTCCGGGAACTGCCCCTAAGGGGATGTCCACGATAAAAGTGTCTCCATGCAGCTTTCCCTGTTCCAACACTCCCGCCATACTTAGTCAAACCCTACTCTGCAACTCACGTTTCTCTCCCTCACATACTCATCCCCTCTGTTCTGCCATCTAACAGGCGGGCTGCCTCACACCAGGTCCCACAACTTCTCTTTCATATACCTTCTTTACAAACTCCTCACCTTACATTTTTTCTATATGTCCAAACCACCTCAATATATTACGCTTCACTCTCTCAACCACTCCACACTCAATACCTTCTCACTTATACCACATCTCTCATAGACACTAATTACTTTCAACATTCCACTAGGTCAGTCCACATGCTCCTCTCAAATAACTAATTTTCAATGCAGCTATTCTAGACTGATGAGCCGTATTCCATGCCCGTGCCTCTGTCGCATATCTCCGTGTTGGCAGGATTATACTATTTTATAGTCCCCTTTTCGCTTCCATACTCACACTTCTACCCTTCATAATCCTACACAATTATCCTATGACCTTTATACCCCTCACTGCTCTCTCCCTAATTTACCTTCCATACTTACATGTTTAGTCAGAACTGTTCCCAAGTACTTAAACTCCTTCAATTCCTCCATCATCTATCCCCCTAGAGTTATCTCACATCTAGTCCTAGTTTGTACTCCCACTCTGTAAGAGTGTAAGGTGTGGGAAAATCAAACACTTCATCTTACTTTTACCCACATTCACCTTCAGTTTCCTTCATTTACACACGGACTGAAACTCTTCCACCACCTTCTGTAACTCCCTTTCACTTTCACATGATTTGCCTTTCAGCAAACAACCCCCAGCACCGTAAATCCTCAACACTTCTGTCAGAGCTCTCCTATCAAGCCTATTGTATGCCTTCTCCAAGTCCATGAAGACAGCATACAACTTCCTACCCTTCCCAATATTTTTCTCCACTGTTGATTTTAATGCAAACATCTGGTAAGCACATCCTCTATCCCTTCTAAACACTTCCTGCGTCTTACTAAATCTATTCCCTGTTATGTCAATCAGTCTTTCAGTAAGAACACCCCCCCCCCCCCCCAACGGGAACCGCCTTGACATGGTGGGGGAGCTTTAGTGTCTCTGAGACCTGGCAAGCCAGACTTCAGTGAGAGAGGGCTTCCCATGCTAGTAAGGTTGCCAGTGAAAGACCAGACTAAATGGTTCCCATGCATTAGGCTGTCAGTACGAGCCAACAGTGCTGCCATCCAGAGGGACCACCCTCTAGGGGCCGTCCTATGTTGGATGGTTGGGTGTCTGTGCCGGGAGATGTTTTGGAAGGGGGTTTCAGCACCGTCGTGGGCAAACTTTCGAGCCATTGGGGCTGCTTATTAAATCGAGTGGCCCCGTGGGGTTGGTAGTATCTCTTGGCTAAGTTGGCTCCTGGGGCCATCTAACAAAATTAATGGTATATGGATAACGAAAAGCCTCTTATCTCTTCCTCGAGCGGTGGCTGACCAGGGGTGGGATCTTCAAAGCTTCGTAAGTTGGTGGCGCTACGATCAACTTTACGATCTCGTAGCCGCCATATTTGTTCGTGGCTTACGAAGATCGTAAGTTGGTATCTCCAAAGCTTCGTAACCTCCTTCGTAGCTCATGATGATGTCTTCGTAGCGAGCGTCGCTGGCCGTTCCGTTCCGTTTGTTTTGTTCATCCTGCCACCAAGCAGACTGGCTCTCAGCCAATCATAATGAAGGAAACAAAATGTCCTTGATACTATAAGCCAATCGTAGCGTAGTATCACAATGTCAACAAATAAATATTGTCTCAGATGTCAACACTACCAGCTGATATAGATGACAGTCACCAATATACATCAGACAGCAACAACAAATGACAGGTAATCCGAATTATTATACTGTGTTGGTAAACATTAAACACAACAGTGTAGCTAAGGCAGCTTCCTGGGTATATATTTAATATCACGCCAATCACTAGTATGATATTGTATATAGCTTTGGTTAGGTTAGGTTTGGCTATGTTAGTTAAAGATAGGTTAGGTTATGTACTGTATAACAAGAACAAACAGCATAATACAAAAAGTTTACTGGCAGCTACATAGTTGTCATGAAAATAAATCTAAGACATTGACTGGGAGGACATTATATTCTTTTAACTTTTACTGTCACTGTTTTATTTCCTTTAAACCTACCTACAGTAGTTTCTATGATAATATCAAAATCTGTAAGTTACAGTTGACTGCCAATACCAAGTAACAGGCAGAATTATACAATATGTAGTAAAATCTGGCAAGTGCAATTTAATAACTTATACTTCAAACATTTTTATTGAAAGACAGATTAAGGAAATAAATTATATAAGCATTATTAATATTGTGGATTTGGGTGTTGGCACATGGGTTGAAGGATGGGGGGAGTGTCCATTGCCTGATTTAGATACAGTACGGTACCATTTTAATACAATAACCAGGTATTGTAATTTGTTCTGCTTTGTTATTGAATTATGTACCATTTTTCGTTATATTTCAGGTAGTGGCACGAAGGCATTCACCTACATAGAAGAGGCTATGGCTCAAGTCATTGAAAAAGTGCAAGTGTTGGGTATTCCTGTGGACTCCAAGACCCAGGCAGTATGTACAGTATATAACAGTAAATAATGTCCTGCTGTTCATCTAGGCTAGGAATATGGAAATCTTCCGGACTCATTGGCACTAGTGAAGTAATTACATTGAGAGTTTATATATATAAAACATGAATTTAGAGCAGCATTACCTCTCAATTCCATTCAATGTTAAACAGTGCAAATCATAAGGCCTTAGTCCTAGGAGTAAATATACAAGATGTTCTCATATATCCATACCTTCAGTAATCACAGTACATGTACTGTACTGTACTGTGATTACACAATATACAAGAGTCAAGTACATAGTGATTTTTTATATTTTGTGTATCATATAAATAACTCCTGTTAGCAGCAGTTCATATAGTCTTAAAAATTGGAGCCATATTAATCAAAACTAAATTTGTGATGCTTTGTTGGATTCCATATGTATCATATGAGTACTTTAACTAAGTAAAAAATTGCAGTACTGCTGCTGTACTTATATGTATGACTAATTATATACTGCTTTCTTTAGGTATGACTTTACAATATTAATTCATAATGATAATCCTTAATATTTCTCTAAAATTATATGAAAGTTGCTAATTTTCATAATTTCTCAGCTGCTGAAGAAGACTTGGATGAAGGTGATGTGGCTGACCCAAGACTGCCATCAAGGGTCCCTTCACCTACACCTAACCAAGGACTGCCATCAAGGGTCCCTTCACCTACACCTAACCAAGGACTGCCATCAAGGGTCCATTCACCTACACCTAACCAAGGACTGCCATCAAGAGTCCCTTCACCTACACCTAACCAAGGACTGCCATCAAGGGTCCCTTCACCTACACCTGGGCCCAGTTGGCAGGACTTTGGGCCAGTTACAGTGGAAGACTGTGAGGTTTTGACTGTCGACAGCTTGCCGAAGCTGGTAGAACCTCTACCAAATGAGGAGCATTCATACCACAGCTCTGTAGCCTCAAGTCACCCTTCCTCTAGGTCTGCTAGAGGTGTGATAGCTTATCTGGAAGCTACGCTACCTCCAGATAGGATATACTAGTTTTCCATAAGACTATAAGGGATATTTGGATGGATCTTGCAGAAAATATAACCAAAATATCAGAAACTTTGGTGAATATTAAAAAGGCAATAGAAAAAGGTGATTTGTTTTCACGTGTCTTTTTTTTTTTCTTTTTTCTTTTTTAATAATTATTGTAGTTTAAGTTGTGTTATATTTTGTGACAGAGTTATTAGAGTGCAAGTATGGTTTTAGTTGTGTGGTTTGTGTGTAGGTTTCAATCTAAAGTATTGTTAACTTCTGTTTATGTTTTTTAAAGAAATTATGTTATTTATTTTCATTATATATTTTATCTTGTAAATATAGCTTTTAGCATTCACATTTCATGTTAGATTTGTTATTCTTTCAGTAAAATCAACTTTTTTTCATGCATTTTTATCTTTGTCCAATAGTATTAATGAAGGTGAAAGTACCGGTACTTGAATAATTATTGTGTTCGGAGATTAACTATAAGGATATACTTATACTGTACTGTGGCTTTAATCTTGTATTTTAATAATTTCTCTGCCATATCTGTGATATGTCCAAGCAATGTGACAAATAAGTGACAAACAAGTACTGTAGTCATTATGGAATTGGTATTTTTTGTTATCAGTCATTGTTGGAAAGTACATGAGTGAAACAGCTTTCCAATATCATAAATTTGCAGGTTTTTACGCAGGTATATATAATGTAATGAACTGTATAATGCAGGAAACTAATAGTACAAATAGCTAGGGAGGTATCATGGATTTCTGTAAACTTTACAGGTGTCATATGTAAATAAAATGTATGTTTTTTTATAGTCTATAATTAAAACATTAAGAAAAACCAATATCAATCACATATTTGTTATTAGCTGTTGAAAAGCATTTATTTTAGAAAAAGACAAGTCTTATGTTATATGAAAACAGGTGAAAATTATCTATAAAATTATACTGTTCAATAAAATTAATTGAGTTGATAAGAAAGGTTCATGTACGGTACATGTTATTGAAACTTGCATGATAATATTTGCAATAGTTAATTCTGAGACAATTTTGCCCTAGATTTTGGAATATGGTCAACCTTTTATACATCTCCAGTATGTATCAGTAAGTATATAATTCCAGTTATTTAATTGTTACCAACTCACACATCACATTAATGTGCTTGTAATATTTTCATTAGAAAGTCAATAAATCAAAGTTTATCATCCTAAAGAATATCCACTTCATACAAAGGACTATAATAATATGGATTAAAGACTCATACTACATGGATTAAATTAGGTCGAACTATGCAATGAAGAATTTCTGCTTTGTTTGCAGGTAAATGGAAGCCAATTTCCTGCAATTAGTAAGTCACCATTATATCCTATTATTCTTAATTAAACACACAAAATATTTGTAACTTTCTATTCCACAGTGCATTAGTTTAAATTGACACTTGCAGCTCCATTCTCCTAAGCTGCTGAATCTCCTCCTCTTGTTTATATTTACCGATAAATGACAATAACAACAACCATTATGTCGTCTATGTCAGCCGCGCCAAGTGTAAATAAACTCAAATCTCACTATTTACGGGTTGTTTATCGACTACGCGACCCTGCTATCAGCCTTACGAGTGCTTTTCAATCTTCATAGCGCTACGAACAAATATGGCGCATAATGGCGGCCGAAAACTCGCTTACGAAGCTTTGAAAATACGTTCTTAGCGGTTACGAACACCTTACGAACAAAGATGGCGCTACGATAATCGTAACTGCGCTTACGAAGCTTTGAAGATCCCACCCCAGACCCTTGAGACGTCACTCTCTGGTCGTGGTGGTATGCAAAAGGCTGCAAATAAGAGTAGACCTAGCATTTCGGGTATTGTGACTATACGAACACGTTAATGTTGAATAACGTACTTGCTCCCTTTCCTATGGCGCTATCCACTCTATCTTTAAGTGTTTTGGAGTGGTTCCTTGTATCCGAATCACTTATGACTGTGATTGTATATCTAATCAGTGCTGTATTACTTTCAATACAAATGCTGCTGCCAAAGCAGCTTATTCTCTGACTGTGAGGGATAGGCTACTCACTGCAAAGTTCAGATAATGCGATCCATTAATGTAGTTGACAGTGACAATGACTATTGCCCTAACATTTTTGATGACTGTGTAGAGCATGTCCCTAAGGAACATCGGGTTCCTACACCCTTTTGGTTTGTGGCTTACTACAGAGGGGGGGGGGGGGGGGCGTGGTAACCTTATCTATGCTTCTAGGTATCTGGAGAAAGAAATTACATTACTACCGATGGGCCACATAAAAAAATACGGTCAGGGTGTTTTTACACAGGCCATGATGCTCCTCAATCTCACCTGTCCTTCTGATTGCATGTTTGAATCAATTAAACCACATCGAAAAGTTAATTATAGCAAGGGGGGTTACTATAATGAGGACTTGTATAAATTATCAGAAGAGGCATTACAAATAAGATCATCCTCACATTCATAGTCAAAGTCAAAGTAAAAAATCTTTATTTTGCCTTAAAATATTACAGTACATTTTCCTTCCTGTTGTAGGTATCTCACAAGTAGCGAGGCGTACCAGATTCATGTGTGGACAACTGTACATTAATTTTGTTAATTGATTATATATTTCTTTATTTTCAATTTCATGTAGTTTTGTTTTCTATTGATCTCATATTTTCTGGGAGACTATTCCAAGTTAAGCATCCTGCGTATGCAACACATTTTTTTTAGCAGCTTCTCAGCGTGGTTGTGGAGGTTTTAATAGATTTTGATTCCTTAACTTTGGCTATGTAAGTTTGAACATAATTCATATAACATGATAGGATAATTGGGGTGTGTAGTTGATCATGTACAGCCACGAGCACTAATAAGTATACAGCTTTGGTTGAAGCTTTGAACAGTCCAATTCACCAAGAAACTAATTCCAATGTAGATCTTATGGTGCATTTATTTACTTTCTCAAGGTGTTCGAAGTACACCTGGATAACAATTAGTGCTCGTGACTGTACACATTTCAGTAGTTCCAGTCTATGGATGTTATAATATTTGAGAATCTGGTGATTTGTAAGTAACTGTTCAGTGTGATCTCTATATCCTGCCCCTGAAAGTATTCTACTTATTCTTATTTGCAATAACAATAATGGTTGTATTACAGTTTCTAAAATGTCATTTACATTCTTTCCAATGAATAACATTATGATTCTACCCTATCTCAGTAGCAAATAATATTTAGTCTATCACAGTGATTTTTAGCCTTTTTTTTCTACCACGCCTCCCCTGGGAACAGTTCTTTCTCTCTACGCCCCCCCCCCCCCCCTTGCATCTGTAGACAGATTCTACTCCCAGATTATAAGAAAAAGAAGAAGAAAAACAATGCCTTTCTGGTCCATTTACTAAGCATGAATTAGTCACATTAGTGAAATCAACATCATAAGCACCACATCATCTTCATAAACACTTGTTTAAGAAAAAATCAATATAACCGTTAATATTACTGTAATCACCACGTGTTTTAAGCACTTCCAAGTCTGCTGTATTAAAAAAATGAATTCGCAACTATCTAAAAGCAAATCAAATAAAGTGACATGTTTGTTCCCAATTCACCAATAAACTTAAGGTGTCTAAACATGTTTAGTTTAATTCATAAATATAACAAATGAACTAAAATATACCTAGTCCTAAATCGCCTAAAAATATGTGAAAGAAAAGAATGATAACCAAAGACATGTATGGGAGACTGGAAGAACGGGGCTCACTCACCAGCTAGCAACGACAAGTATACATTTAAGGTTGGGTTAACTTTCTTCCCCACCCTCCACCAAGCATGAGTATCGAGGGGCAGGGAAGGGGGGGCAATACTTACGATAAATAGTAAGCATAGAAGACTTTTGAAAACAAGATATTGTAATGACGATATTTCTGTGTTTTCAAAAACAAATCAGTACTGGACCACACTCTTGTCAAGAATATAACAGATATAACTGGAAACATCTCTACTTTTCACGTGAGGTTCTCGTCCCCCTGGAAATCACTCATGCCCCCAGGTTAAGAACCACTGGTCTATCACGTGGGGTATACTGTATAAAGTGCTGAGCGGTTATTGAGTCACTTTGGACCCCAACGACCCTCTTATAAATCTTTAATTCTCCTTGCTTTCTTTGTTTTCTTCTTGCTTGCTGTTCCCCCTAACGGGAACCGCCTTGTAATGGTGGGGGGCTTGTGTGTCTCTAGGATCTGGCGAGCTAGACCAGAGGGGGCTTCGGCCCCTGCTCTGTCCCGATTTCGGGGAGAGATTGATTGATTGATGGATATTAGGCGCTGCAACATCAAGGTCCTATAGCGCCAGAAAAAAAGTGATAGAGAGGTGTGACAGCAAGCAGGAAGGATATAAAAAGAAGAGAGGGACAGTTGAAGAACTGAAAGATGGGAACCATTTAGTCAGGTCTCTCACTAGCGACCTTCCTAGCATGGGAAACCCTCTCTCCCCGAAATCGGGGTAGAGCAGGGTCCGGAGCCCCCTCTAGTCTAGCTCGCCAAGTCTCAGAGAGACACAAGCCTCCCACCACGTCAAGGCGGTTCCCGTTGGGGGATTTCGGGGAGAGAGGGCTTCCCATGCTTGGAGGAAGGTCGCTAGAGAGAGACCAGACTAAATGGTTCCCATCTTTCAGTTCTTCAACTGTCCTTATTTTCTTTTTATATCCTTCCTGCTTGTGACTTCTAAAAATTCAGTTTCTCTTCCACTTGAGCAGGGAGTGATTCTTCCACCTGTACTAAGGATGTTGATGTATCTGCCTGTGTCAGTGATACCACTACTGTACAGTTGGCAAAAAAAAGTTTCGTTACCATTCTTATAACAGTGTGATGTAATGCTGGAATGCCTGAATCAGAGTCAAGAAGAAGATTTTAGGGCTTTATGCATATCGACTCGTGTTGGTCATTAAGGCAGTCAGTCTTATTACATTAACATATTTTCCCCCAGCCTACAAGGTTGTTATCATTGTTTTTACAGCCGGGTACCTACTTACTGTTAGGTGACCAGGGACATAGGGGTCTGGGAAAATTGTCCAACAATTCCACTGACCCGGGAATCGAAACGCGAGTCGGGCGTGACACGAGTGTCTTATATACCTCCGTCACCCACCTTGCCCGTCAGTGTCCATTGGGCAAGCAAGTAGGAATGATGTCATTTCACCCTGTGGTTTTTTTCTGGATATTTGATGGTTATTTTTGTTCTAAAAAACTCAAACATATTTCTTTATGTTTAATAAAAAATATTTAAATAATAAAAGTTCTTGAACACTAAAAATTTAATTTAAAATCAGCTAAACTTTTGACATAAAAAAAAAAAACTGAATGCGTTGTACTAAGTTGTCACTGCCGCACCTGCATATTATTGGCAGAGTACCAACCCTGCTGCACTAATCCATGTTAAAATTAATGTAGGGCGCTGGCGGTGGCAGAGTGGATAAAGAGACGGACTGCGGCTTTGAAGGACCCTGGTTCAAATCCATGAGAACACGTCTGGGATTTTCAAAGGTGAACTGGGTCCAGCTCTGTCGTCAATTATCCTGGCTACGCTGACACGTCAACAAAATACCCCCTACATCGTCGTCAATTCACAACATAGAAGATGCCAGATCATATTCCAAGATGCTGTGAGTGACGGTGTAGCTGCTCTCCCCTGATAGTGACGTATATAAAGAAGATGTCGTCATCTAGTGGGACTGAAGAGAGGCTACGGTACCAACATCACCACGAAGCTCCACTGTCTTATCTGGTGCGACACCCAATAATCTTGGGGCCTCGCAAGAGTCACGGGCTACTTAAGGGAGTGTGGGAGTAGGGGACAGTCTTGGGGGGGACTGGCGGGGTGCAGGAGTAGGGGGACAGGCTTAGGGGGGACTGGGGGGTGCGGGAATAGGGGGACAGGCTTGAGGTGGGTAGAAAGCCTGTCTCCCTATTCCCACACACCCCTAAACCCCCAAAAAAACCCCAAGCCTGTCCCCCTATTCCCACTCACCCTTAAAGCCTACAGCCCCGAGGTTGTGGTATAAAAAAAAAGAACGAAACTTGTTTTGCCAACTGCATAGGACAATACCTATGTGGTTGTTTCTAAGAATATCCCAGCTCATCTACCTTCATTTTTCTCCAACATATCAGGTGCTTCAGGGACTCGTCTACGGGTCCCAATTACTGCCCCAAATACTACTCCTCAGGTTCACTCTTCTAGTGGCCCAGAATTAGACAAAACTTATTGTTTGAGTAAATCGTCAGGTCAAGGTGGTTGAGGGATGTCCCTATGTGAGACTTCCCAACAAAAATCAGTACTAAAGTAGCACTGTTCAAGGTCCTTTAGTGGAATTACCGTGGCTTGCATGCCTCTTGGGAGGAACTGCGTGTTCTTCTCTCTACCGTAGCTTCTCTCCTGCTTGTGTTTCTCTCCAAAAAAACAATTCTTGGGGACTACATTCCTTCCAGTCCTCCAGCATACTCTGCATTTTATACCAATCTATTTGAAGGGCTGGGTTACCATGGTGACTCTGCCATCCTAGTTCGGCGAGATGTTCCATGTTCAATTGACTCCACGTTTATCACTTTGCGTTTCCAATGTCGAGCCACCCAGAATCTGAATCCCGAACCGCGCGTGATCATGATGTTAACCACAGACCAAGTGAGAAGGAAAAGGGGGGTGGATTGGAGAGAGAAAGCTTCAACAGTGATAGAGTATTATCATTGGAAAGGGAGAGAATTATGGCACCTGAAGCTATTGAGTATTCGTTTAATATATACAGTAAATTTACCTGTAAATCCAAGGGATTTGCTCTAAATTGCATAATTTATGTAGCAATATGATTCACACACCAATATTATTATAATTGATCAATAAATGCTATATTTGTGAGTCATGTAGTAATTCATACCCTACCGGTATACTAGGAATGGGATGGAGAATGATAACATGAAAAAGTTGTGTTCGTGCACCATGATTACAAAATTGTTGTTGCTAATTTTGTTATGATTGACAATTATAGTATTGTACTGTACGTGAGAATTATCTAGGTACTATAAACGGTTTAATGAATTCTTACCGATATATATCTTGTCACGGCTTTACCAACTAAACACTATTATACGGCTTTCTTCATTCGCATAGTCAGGTAGTAAGTGTCTCCTATTTATGAAAGATAAAATTTTGATTGATTGATTGATTTTTTTATGCAACTAGGCATCCAGCGGTGCAACAGCTAGGGTCTTATACCACTCAACATACTATTGTCATCCACATAATTAATATAACATAAACTCCTGAAAGGGATAGGCAACATGACTAAATGACACACAAACTCAAAAACACATTATTACTAAAAGAACACGTCGGCTTAACTAAAATGTAAAAAAGAATCAAGACTAAAAAACATGAAACCATCTGAAAACCATAAATATCATAAAATCATAATTTGTGAAGGATGCCAGCCTCCTCCACATAGGAGAGGGTGTTCCCTCCCACACTACAAACATCCTCCCCGAGCACCCGGGAGAGACTGTAAGAACCGTCACCCACCTGGTACCCGGAGAGGTGTCTACAACGTAGGTCCCCAAGACTGGGACACTCGACAATAAGATGCCGTACTGTCAAAGGGACCAGACAATCATCCCAGTAGGGAGGGTGAGCCCTCTCCATTAAAAAGCCATGAGTCAATAATGTGTGGCCAATGCAGAGAAAAACAAGAGCCGTTTCCCACTGGCGGGACAGGCCGCTGTAGCTCCACAAACCGAGGTGCTGGCAGATGTCGCGAAGCTTGTTAGCCCCGACGGCATCCCATCTGTCCTGCCAGCAGGAATGAATGTCAGCATCTTAGCCCCGTCAACAACCCAACTGTCCTTCCGGTAGGAATGAATAGCAGAATCTATGTAGGGTTGAAGGTCCACTGCAAGAACAGGATAACGTTTGGCAGGAGGCCGAGAACTGGAGACCGCAGCCTTAGCCAGGGCGTCAGCCCGTTCGTTCCCATCAACATCAAGACCAGGGGATAGGAAAAGATAAAATGGCACAAGGTCTGTAAGGCATTACAGGAATTGCTAAAAATAGTAAGAGAAAGCTGAGGGAGAGTAAACATAACTTGGAGGGCATATAAAATGGCCGAGAGCTCAGCAGTAAAAATTGACATGACAGAAGGGAGCCTGCTGCCATGGCAAAAGTCAGGAAAGACAACTCCAAAGCCAACTCCACCTGGCATGACTGAGTGTTGAAGCTGGTGGTTGATTCTAAATACTAAAAACGAGCGAGGCGAGTGAGGCAGTGACCCAATGTGGCGTGGGTGGATGGTACGGGCCGTCTGCACAACACACTCTTGTGGCAGTTCCCATAACTAACATCAAGATGAATATGCTCCCAATTTATCAGGCGAAAAGACGGATAATGCATCATGCGACGAAAGGATTTCGTGCCCCAGATAATGTCGCATGACAGATAGCACGACGACGGAAAATTGAGAGATTGCTATTGTCCTCAGATATGTTGTGTCGAGGAGACTTGCTTTTCGAGTCTTGTTTCTCTCAAACGTTTGTCTTGGGTTCCACACTTATGTTCACTTAAGGGGAGGCTACACTGTTACCTCATAATTTTGGCCTAAATTTTCCATGTTTCAATTCCTTGCTAAAAATGTTCTTTGAGGTCCTATGCATCATGTAGTAGAGCCAAACTTGTTAATCAGCCTTCAAACCCCTCCAACCCTCCCCCCAAATTACCCCCCAACTCACCCAAAATGGGCACCCCAAAATACTATATATGCAAATATTTTTGTTTATCCATACCCAGTCATGTTTTCTATACTCTAGGTATAATAGAAGACGAAAAGAAAACAGAGGAAACTAGCCTAGACTTCCCAAATATGCAAAATCACAAAATCGTGATTCTCAATACTGCTTTTTTCCACTTCAGTGGCGAAAAGCTCGAAGAGTTTCTACGTTATGTCAATGAAACATTTTACACGTGATATATGAATATATGAGCATAATTTGCCAGGTCAGTTTCGATAATAAATAATACGTTTTTTAAGGTGATTTTTTTCATCTCAGAAATTTACATAGTGAAATTTCAGGGTACGAATTTCCTCATTTCTAGCAGAGATCTGGAGATTTTGATATTGGACAGTGTTGCCATATGTAAGGGAAAAGTACGAAAAATTTCGTACGATTTCAATGAAAATTGCTCAGAGTATGTAAACACCAACGAGAAAGACGATGGTAAAGAGCTTTTGCTTCTAAAATCAACAGGAGTTGAGATAGGAGGTAACAGTGTAGCCTCCTCTTAAGGTCTTTTGCCTCTAGGCTCTTAACCTATTAAGGGTCTTGGGCCATACGTCCTGGAGAGCTAATTGGGCCACCCTCCTCCGCTTATACCATGCTCTTATTAGGTCAAAATTCTACTATAATTGTGAGGTGTACTCCTCTGCCATGGATGCCCGTCTCCGAGTCTTGGACCCAGTTCATCATGCTGGGGTATGTCTGGTGACTGGAGCCTTCAGGTCGTCCCCAATCCTTAGGCTCCTGGTGACACCTCTTGATCTTCGTTGCCAGTCTTTGATGGTTCGTTGTTGGCGTTGTTTACTCCGAGTTCCTGACTCCATTCCCTGCTTGACGGTGTCATCTGATATCATGTCTCAGTACTACCTTTTACATCCTCACACACCATGGCCCTTCGGCTTCCAGGTCTGGAAGGCTATGGAGGAGATGGACATTAATGACTTCCAGATATATCCTGTGCGGATCCCTAGGTTGGCTCCATGGCTTCTTTCAGAAATTTACACCTGCACATGCTTTTCAGACAAGAAGAAATCTCTTCCTCCTCCAGTAGCACGTTCCCTCTCTTTAGAACATGCCTTCACTCACAAGCCTACTTGACTTTGTATATAAGAACTTAGAACAAAGGAAGATCTCAGTAATACTAACTTTTATTGACTTTTTAAAAAGGCATTTGACCTAGTGGATCATAATATAATAATAAATAAGGCACTTGGTATTGGGATGGATCCAGGCTTGGTGGCATGGTTGGCAGATTTTCTCAGTGATCGGCAGCAGGTGGTAAGATATCAAGGTGCAGTATCTAGCCCACAAACACTGAAGAATGGGACAGCTGTGCTCCCTTATCCTCATCAATGATGCACTGACCAACACACAGCGGTGGAAGTATGTGGATGACTCCACTGTGGGAGTTGTAGTGGACAACACTGCACCTGACTACCACCCACTACAACAACAACTCAACAACCTACAAGACTGGACTGAAGCCAACAACGTCAGCATCAATCACAACAAGACAGTGGTGATGCATCTTCACACCTCTACCACACCTGTACCACCACCGACAGTCACACTGGGGGGACACCCACTCCAGGTTGTGGAGAATACTAAAATCCTGGGAATTACACTGGACAGCAAGTTGGACTGGAAGCATCATATTACCACCACTACCCAGTCTGCCTCTTATCGTCTATACATGCTGAGAAGGCTGAAGTCCCTAGGTACACCTCAGTGTGAACTGAGGAGTATATATCACATGTTTATACTACCCAAGCTCACCTATGGCTCCCCTAGCTGGTTCCCCTCCATTAATACCACACAGAAGAAACAGCTTGAACGAGTACAGTAAAGGGCTTGTAATATAATACTGGGGGCAGATTATACTACATACAGTGAGGCCCTTATCACCCTCGGCATGGTCTCCCTCGAAACAGTACACCACGACACTCTGCGCCGATTTAGCATTGGGCTGCTAAGAAACCCGAGACATAGAGATATGCTCCACCCTTCCCTTCCCCCACCACGACAATCTACGAGGCACAACAACATATTAAAGCCGATAAGAGCATGTACTGACCGCTACAAAAACAGCCCCATACCCACTATGGTCAGAATCATCAATAACAAATAATGCTATATCTATATCTCATTTCATTGTTGTATTATATAAAACCCTTCTCATCAATCATCATATAATATACTGTGTATTTTCAGCCTTATGGCTGCTATCTCAATAAACCGTTTATTATTATTATTATTATTATTATTATTAAGGAGTCCCTACTCCCTCCCTGTGTACACTGATGGGTCAAAGTCTGATGCTGGAGTTGGTTTTGGAGCTGTCTATCTTGAACTTTGTCGTGTCGGTAGGCTCCCTTCTGTCATGTCAATTTTTACTGCCGAGCTCTCGGCCATTTCATATGCCCTTCAAATGATTTTTACTCTCCTTCAGCCTTCTTTTACAATTTTTAGTAATTCCTGAAGTGCCTTGCAGGCCTTGGGCAATTTTAACTCTTCCCATCCCCTGGTGTTGGCCATCCTTGAGTGGGATGTCCTTCTGGATCGTTGTGGCCGTAGAGTTACATTTTGTTGTGTTCAGGCTCATGTGGGTGTCGATGGAAATGAGTGGACTGACGCCCTGGCTAGGGCTGCAGTTTCCAGTTCTTGGCCTCCTGCCAGGCGTTAACCAGTACTTGCAGTGGACCTTCGACCCTACATAGATTCTGTTATTCATTCCTACCGGTAGGACAGGGCTAAGAAGCTGGCATTCCTCAGTGCTTGGGTTTGTGGAGCTACACTGTCCTGTCCTGCCGGTGGGAGACGGGTCTTGCCCGTCTCCGTTTTGGCCACAAACTATTGACTCATGAATTTTTAATGCAGAGGGCACCCCCTTCCAACAGGGATAATTGTCTGGTCTCTCTGACAGTGCTGCATCTTATTGTCCCAGCATTGCGGACCTTCGTCGTAGGCACCCTCTGAGTACCGTGTGGGTGACGGTTCTTACAGTCTCTCCCAGGTCCTCGAGGAGGAGGCTTGTGATGTGGGAGGGAACAGCCCCTCCTCCACAAATTACGAATTTTATTATTTTTACGTCTTTTATTTTTAAATAGTTAAAGTTTAATGTTTTTTTCGTTTACAATTTAATTCTTTTATATATTTAACTTTCGGTAAATAAGTTTTTAGGTAAAATGTGATTTTTAGATTATATGATTTTTTATTCATGCTGCTTTTCCCTTTTGAGGCAGTGAACCCTGATTTATATATGTATATATCTTATGATTTATTTAAATGACCATATTTTAAAACCTCAATTATTTGATATTGTGTTCGGCTGTATATGACCCTGGCTATTGAGCCGCCAGATGCCAAGTGCTATTATAATTAATCAATCAATCAGTCCTCCACAAATTGTGAATTTTATAATATTTATGGCGTTTTTAATAGTCCTATGTTTTCAATTGTTATTATTTTATATAATTTACGTAAGTTAATCAGGTAATTTTACTAAAAGTGTGTTTTTGTTTTATATGTCATTTTAATATATATATATATATATATATATATATATATATATATATATATATATATATATATATATATATATATATATATATATATATATATATATATATATATATATATATATATATATATATATATATATATATATATAGGGGTATAAATATTAATTAAGGGGTTAAAATATTGTTATTCTTTGTATCTATATGTTGAAAGGATTTTTGCGAGGCTGTCAGTATATTTTGATGCTATTTTACCCTAAAAAGGCTCCACTCAAACAGAGCAATGCTTGTATCAATGTCAAATGTAGATGAATGTAAAAGGAGTTGTCCATGAACAGGAATAATTGTGAAATTAAACCATAACTTCTGTGACTTGTGTGCTCTAAATACACATGTGTGTTTTGTTTACAACTAAGCTATGCGGCGGTGCCGTGCTCTCAGTACCAGTGAACAATATATTTATCTTCAAATAAATTGACGTGCAATTAACAAATACAGTATAATAATTATAATATTTGAATATTTGTATACCTTTATTTGTGCACAGATACTTTAATTTCATAGTTTCTTGATATGATGAAAAATCAACAACATTATACGCGGACACCACTGCAGCCGTGCTTCCGTAAAAGATGACTTAAGTTCATCTTTGCTGGATCCGTTCAATGTCTTGCCCGAGATGGTAGAAGAGCCCCGGCCGTTTGTGAATGTGAACCGGGTATTAATTAACTGATTAAGTGTAGGGTACGTTATATCACTTAATATATTGGCTCATAAATTGAGAGAAAAGTATAATTTTTCTTGCTTTTCCTTCCTTACATAATTTTCCCTATATCTTAGATTATTGGTGACATTGATATTAACTAAAAGCCTCTCCCCTTCCTTACACATTTTGACCCTCCAAACTGTTATTGCAGTTGCCTGAGTTTCACCCTAGCCATACAAATTTTGCATTTTGCATGCTATACATATATATGCATATTTCGTCAACAAACGCTTAAAATCTTCATTTTACACAACATCTTATGTTAGTTTTAACCTCATATAATAATAATAATATGACATATATCAACTGATTACCCCAAAGCAGTGTGTCAAAGACATAATTATAATAGATACCCTGATGTAATGAGAAATATGGAAAAATGTGGTCAATCCTTATATTTGAGTGGCCTACGTTATGGACAAATTTTGTGCAGCTATTCGGCATGCCAATTGATTAGGCTTAATTGGTAAGTTGTAGTTCTCCTAGACAGTTATAGTTTATGCTCTGCATAACCCTACTTTAAATAAAAATGTCAATATTAAAAGGTTATCATACATTTAGTATTCTAAGACCCAGAACAAAGGTAACAGTGCGAAAGTAGCATTGGTGGTGATATTTGCACTGATATTTACATTGAAGGACAGAAAATGTAATCAAAAGGGTTGGACTTAGTTAAATTGGTATGTACAGTTACATGTAGGCAGACAACCACCCTCTCCAACAGCATAACTTGCTTCAACGAATAACTAAAAAGGATGAACAAAACTTTTAGTAAGAAACACTTGTCTGTGTCTCTCGAGTCATTGGTGGCAATTACTGTCAAGAGGAATGCACGTAGCCTTTACATTCGAGAACAAAGCAACGACGACTCAGATGCACATTGTAGTGAGAAATAAAGTAATTATAAGTGTCGAAATATTATGGATAGTATTATAACTAGCAAGAGTAGTCACAATAATAATAATAATACAGCATTTTACGCATTTACAGCCTGTCTTGGAAACCTTATCTGGTATCTAAATTGGGTGTGCAAAGAAATAGGTATCGATGCGGAAAAGATCATTTCTTTAATAATTTCAAATGTCTGAAAAAATTTATATTAACATGTTTGTAACTTTTAACATTAAAAGCTTCATAATGCCTAGGAATAATAGGGTACAGTTGGCTAAACTTCCATGTTTATCATTCAGCGTTGCCAATGCTGAGCCACCCAGAAATTTGAATCCCAAACCAAATGTGATTAGGATGCGAAGCACACCGAACCAAGTGTGATCAGGATGCAAACCACTCACTACTGAATGATATGCAAAACAGTTTTTGTCCTTATTGTGCCGTGATGGGACCCATGAAAATCCAATGATTACACACACACATACACACACATCACGAACACATATCACATAACTGGCATATCTACTGTTTATCATCCACTGTCATCATCGTACATCTGGAGTAGCTTACCAAGCGAGACGTCAAGTCGGTCGCTGATTGGCTCTAATTTCCCCTATTAAATATCTATATATCTAAATGAAGAGACTCTGTTTGTCTGTCATGCTATACAAATTGTCATGTGACCACCTACAGCGCCAGGAATACACACACAGAAAGTGTGTGATAGTGATGGGGTACAGAGGACATTTTCGTCACAAAAAACACCCCACTAATTACTTAATTACACATACTTCACTTTTATCGTATGCCTGGCAACCCATTCAGTTTGTTTACATTCCACGCTTCCACCGCTGAGAAGGAAAAAATATCGTACCTTTCTTTTTCCTTCAGTCTAGTAATCGTATAAAGTTCATGATTATGCACCCCTTGGCATCAAGTGTAGGACAGTGGGGCAGGCCAGACAATAGTGTTCTATTGTGTTACACGAGGCGCACGACACAAACGACACTCAGTGAAGGGAGGCTCACCCTGCCACAGTCGCCAGTAGCCAAGCCTCAAACGAGCAAAGACTACATTGTGCTTCCGAAGTTCCGAACCATGAGGCCCTGACGACGGTAGGAATATTTGTGATGGCAGACAGACTCATAATCCCTGCATCGCCGTACAGGGAGGAGAGCAGCAGAGTGGACTCTAGAGAGGTACCATGTCAGGGAGAGAGGACGTCCAACACTATGAGGAGTCAGACGGCAGGCTTCCTTTGAGAGTTTGTCAACTGTAGCATTGTGATGTAAACCTACGTGGGAGATAGCACCCATTAAATATTGACAGTCAAGTTACAATAGCGCAATAAGGCCAAAAAACTACGAAAACCGCTGAAAAGCAATAGAGTGTGTGGGCTGAACACTGGAGATGGAATGAAGGGCAGGTTTGGAGTCACAAGAAATGGCAGCATTCACTCCACGCTGACAAACAAGACGAACAGCATCCAGAATGGCATACAGTTCACACAATGTAGAGCTAGAGTGGTTACAGAGACGACGGCCAACCCAGCTCCCTGGAGGTGACACCTATTCCCAAACACCCTTAAATGTGTGACATTTGAACGGGGGGGGGGGGGGGTTGCAGGAGTAGGGGGACAGGCCTGGTAAGTTAGGGGGACAGACTTTCTACCCACCCCAAGCCTGTCCACAGAAAACTTCCATATTTCTAATTGGGAATCTGTTCCCTGGAGTAGTTTGGAGAATTCATAAAGCTCCAGTAAGGGCCCTCAATTTTTTTTAAACTATGGACGCCACAAGTACTCTACCGATCTAGCAATTTACAACCTTTGCCAAAGTATTTATGATACATTAGATAACAAATGCAATCAAATTACTGTTTTCTGTGACTTAACTAAGGCATTTGACACAATATCACAAAATATTCTGTTACAAAAACTAAATACATACGGCATTTTTGGAAAACAAATGACTTTTTTAAATAGGTACTTGAGTTTTAGAAAGAAATTCACAGCATATAACAAAACTTTTTCATCTCATAAACATATCAGTTGCGGTATACCACAGGGGACAATTTTGGGGCCAATATTGTTTCTGATCTATGTAAATGATATAGTACGTATAAGTAACAAACTCCATTTCCTGCTATTTGGTGATGACACGACATTATTCATCAAGGGTCAAAATATCAATGAAATGGCTAATACTATGAATATGGAATTAGTTAAAATTTCAGAATGGTTAACAGGTAATAGACTCACATTAACCCCTGCAGCCCGGCACCCCCCCCCCCTCCTTGCCTCACCATTTCTACCCTGCCGCTAGCGTCAAAATTCCTCGATTCCCTCTATATTCACAACACTTTCACTCTTAACCTATATAGTGTACTGACTTCAATATTGTTTCTTAAATACCTTCAACTATTTCTCTATCGAATGGTACCATCTGAACACTTGTAGGAATATATCATCGTGTAACTGTCACATAGAAAATGATAAACAAACTGATTTGTACCGTAGGAAACACGTATATTTACCATCACACTGCCTGGGCGTGTTTGTGGTGTTATTTTCTTATTACTACTATTATGTATCGTTTGTCATGATCTATACACTAAATAATAATTTGTAACCTTGTAGAAATATCATGGTGTCACTGTCACGTACATATAGTCAGTACGGTATTGTCTTACGATCGTTAGAGCACAAATTCGGACAAGGGCAAATACTTAAAAATAGCCCAGCCATCGTGGCGTCCCAAAATCAACTGAATGGATAACGGATCGATATTGTGAGTGTGTTTACTAGCCCGCTGACAAGATATACCTTTCCCTACATAGCCGTAAATGGCGCTAAATAACTATGACGGTATAAATCGTCAGCCGGACTCAACCGTATGATGGTCTATCACGTCAACCGGACTGCAGTGGTTAAATATATCTAAAACATTTTATATGGTGTCGTGTTTTAAAAACATAAACGAAGCTAATATTAATATAAAAATAAAAAACAATATGCTGCATAAAGTCAGTTCCATAAAGTTTTTAGATGTAACCATTGATGATAAATTAACATGGAAACCACATTTCCACCAACTCTGTAATAAAATTTCTCAGATAACTGGTACCTTGTATAGAATAAGAAATTGTATAACTCTTGATTGTCTGAAATTAATATATATGTCTACTGCTTATCCACATCTGCTTTATTGTTCAGCAATATGGGGTGGAGCATTCTCAACGCTTATAGATGGATTATGGATTGCTCAGAATAAAACTGGTAAGAGACAGGTTTCATAAATCACGATACTGACATACTGATCCTCTGATTTGTAATAATAACATTTTAAAAGTCTAGGACATAATATCTTTACAAACTTGTATATTTGTTTTTAAATCCATTCATATATATCCCAATAACACAACCTTTGAACTGTTATCTCATAATATTAACACAAGAAGACCTAATGATTTAAAAATTCTTCACTGTAGAACTGTTAATGCACAGAGAAGAGAAGTGTGAGTGTGAAGGGAGTAAGAGAGTGGAACAACCTCCCTCACCAAACTAAGTCACAAACCTCTATTATCATGTTTAAAAGTAAAGTAAGATGTTCATTATTTCAAAGCTATGAATGTTAGTTAAAAAGACATTGCTGTACATATGTGTGTGTGTATATGTGTATATATATATATGTGTGTGTGTATATGTGTATATATATATATGTATGTATATATATATGTATGTATATGTGTATGTATGTGTATATATGTGTATGTGTGTATATGTATATATGTGTATATGTATGTATGTGTAGGTGTGTGTGTATGTATATATGTATGTACTAGCAGCGATACCCGACGTTGTCCGGGAATTTATCTATCAATCTATCATTATCTATCTATCTATCTATCTATCTATCTATCTATATCTATCTATAATATCTATCTATATATATCTATAATATCTATCTATAATATCTATCTATATCTATCTATCTATCTCTCTCTCTCTCTCTATCTATCTATCTATCTCTATCTCTATCTCTCTATCTATTTCTCTATCTATCTATCTCTATCTATCTATCTATTTCTCTATCTATCTCTCTATCTCTTTATATATATATATATATATATATATATATATATATATATATATATATATATATATATATATATATATATATATATATATATATATATATATATATATATATATCAATGTATCTATCTATCTCTTTATCTCTCTCTCTATCTATCTATCTCTCTATCTCTCTATCTATCTCTCTAAAACTCTCTATCTAGAGAGAGTGTGTGTGTCTGTGTGTGTGGAAGAGAGAGAGAGAGAGTGTGTGTGTGTGTGTGAGAGAGAGAGAGAGAGAGAGAGAGAGAGAGAGAGAGAGAGAGAGAGAGCACGTGTGTATGCAGATCGTATGAGGTTTCTGTCATCGTATGAGGTTTTCTGTCATAATGTTTCAGGGGATATTATTTTATTTATTTATTTTCTGACTTGACGCTCTTGTCATACGCAAATTCGGTCCCCTAGGAGGCTCCCGTTTTCAGTTCCTGGTGTGTAAATTCAAGCTCTTTCATTCTGCAAGAAAAAAAAATGGCCTACCTGAAAGTAGAAATTTGACAAAATTGACCCCCATTTGTCATTTGGGGGTGATAAAAAAAGAAAAAAAATAGTTTTTAAGGGGTTAATCATTGAAAAAAATATATAGAAAGAGCCAAGACACTCTCCAGGTTTTAGCCATAAAACGAATGTAAAAATTATTACTCTAGGTAAAAGGATGAGCGCGTGCATAGCGGCTAAACAGACAGACAGACACACAGACAGAGTGTTTTATTTATTAGATATGTATATATGTATATATGTGTATGTGTGTCTGTGTATATATGTGTATGTGTATGTATATGTATAATAAAAGATAGAGTTAGGATAAACACATGTGCGCTATTTATTTTGTGATGTATATAACTAAGGTCTATACAAAAGCTTCGGCTTAATAGATCATGCCTTTGTGAATATAATGCATTTTGTAATTTAAATGTACCATTTATAAAATATATGTAATAAAAGTATGTATTTAATAATATATTGATTTTGAAAATCAATAATTATGCATTATTTGGGTGTATCTTATGATTAATATTGGTTGTGGACACTCATGGTTTTCAAACATAAGAGGAACTTTGAAATCAAATCAGCATCGAGACCCCCCTAACGGGAACAGCCTTGCCGAGGTGGGGGGGCTTGTGTGTCTCTGAGACCTGGCGAGCTAGACTAGAGGGGGCTCCGGCCCCTTCTCTGCCCCGATATTGGGAAGAGAGGGCATTCCATGCTAGGAAGGTCGCCAGTGAGAGACCAGACTAAATAGTTCCCATCTTGCAGTTCTTCAACTGTCCGTCTTTTCATTTTAATTCCTTCTGCTTGCTGTCACACCTCTCTATCACCTTTTTCTGGCGCTATAGGACCTCGATGTTGCGGCGCCTAATATCCATCAATCAATCAATCAGCATCGAGACAACGTTCCGGGAGTCATTCGAAGCTTTGATAACTCAGAACACGACCCCCTTCCACTCACTCTCTCCCTCCCTTTCCCCCTCTCTCTCTCCCTCCCTCCCACAGTCTTTCATTCAGTATTACCAGATCTCCAGACTCTCATTACTACAGCAGAGTGGGACGAATTTCTGCTGCCGACTGTACTCCAAAGTTACTATAAGGGACCTCAGATCTCTCTAGGATAATTTTGGAGCAAACTGATTCCTCCAAACCATATTATGATGTATGAGAGAGAGAGAATGTATGTATGTATGTATGTATGAGAGAGAGAGAATGGATGTATGTATCTGTGTAAGAGAGAGAGAGAGGAGAGAGAGAGAATGTATGTGAATATCTATATATGAGAGAGAGAGAATATATGTATACATGTTTATAAGTATGTATGAGAGAGAGAGAGAGAGATCATGTATGTATATATGTATGAGAGAGAAAGAGAGAATGTATGTATGTACGTATGTATGAGACAGAGAGAATGTATGTATGTATGAGAGAGAGATGAAATCTTGGTTCAAAATTGATCTCTGAATGGCAGTCCATAAATGGGGTTACTGAGTTGACTTGCCCTTCCCCCTACCCCCCATCCACTCAACCCATACTCCTCCCTCACACCCATGTTCCTACCCCTCCTAGATAAAGCCGTGATGATTCGTTGGTAAGCTTAGTATATTTATACCAACTACATCCCATGTTTTTCAGGTATTGGGTAATTTAAAATAGGAGCTGAGCCCATTGTATTACCTTTATGAGCATGGCATGATTCACAATTCTTGATATGTTTCTCCACGTCGGCGCAGAGAGTGAACCAAAATATTTAAGTCTAGTTTCTGCTATACAGCTATCTCTACCCGGGTGTCCGGCTTGTGGATGATTATGCATAAGTGTTAGCAGTCTTAATTAGTGTATCAGTGACTACTACTTGTGAAGAAATGTTAGTTTGTTTCTCAAGTGTAAGGGCCAGAATAATAGTTCTTTCACCTCCACACAAGGAATACCAAAAGAAACTCAGTCATAAAAATTACACACATATATTACCACTTTAAATCCAAACACAAGAAATCAATTAACATTAAATAAATACACATCCAATAAATATAACCCTCGTGTATAGTCTCGTTACCAGGTCTATAGCCTCTCCTGAATATATCGGTGATTCCTGTAGAATCGAAGGCACAATTCTGGGAACATGGAGCTAGCAGTGAGCCCGAATCACAACCACGGGACACAAAACACATGGACGACCTGGGTTGACACGTAACTGGGTTGAAGGGATGCCTCACCGACCCGGCCCTCGGCTGGTGTAGGATCCTTAAATTAAATATGTACATAAGCCACTTCCCTTGAAATTAACTTTCATATAGCAAGTTAACAAACGATGAAACACATTGGCCTTTAATAGTTAAATCAATAATAGACAAGTTACTTTAACACCAAGGAAACATAATATTATCCACACAGTAAATTCCCTGTCAGTAAACCAGCTTTCAGTATGGTAGTCAACAGTCAACACACGAGGAAATAAACACTATACATTTTATAAAGAGCACAATACCTGAGTTCCCGTTCTGTGTGAAGTTTGGAAGTAGAGTGAGTTGTCCACTAGACCTTTCTCCTCAAGTAAACTTTTACAGCCTCGAAAATTCAATAAAACCCTCCAAGATTGAAGCAATGAAACTGAATAAAACGGGAAACTGGACTTCCCCAAATATTTAACAACTACCATAAAGAGCGGTGAACTGGCAGGTTTACAATAAACGATACCTCAAGACATACATTATATAAATAATACAGACCCAATAGGTTGGCCCTTACATCAAGCTTCCTGAACAAAGTGTCATCTATTACATCAAACTGTATTAGTGGGAAGAGTAACTCTTGTAGGTTAAAATTTGTCTTTCTTTTGTTCAGTTTTAACAAGTTCCACATTGAAGTCTACATCACTGAGAGTGGGAATGACAACAGCAGCTGATACATTGCGAGATAAGGCATCCGCAACTTTATTAAAACGCCCAGGAAGATATTTAATTGTAGGCTGAAATTCTGAGATTGTTAGATACCATCTGGCTAACAGACCTGTCAAATTTTTACCATGAAAGAGACCACAAACAGATTGATGGTCTATATATACGGTGATAATACCCAAGAATTATTTCACTGGAGGTCTTTAAGGCCCACACCACCGCCATAGCTTCTAGATTTGATATTTTTCTTTAAGAGTCTTGTTAGTGGGCTGGCTATTTTAGCAAATTTCCTTATAAATGACCTGTAGTATGAACATAATCCAAGGAAACTCATTATTTGATTTACTGTAGTAAGTTGAGGGAATTCATTTATTGCTTTAATATTCGACTCAAAAGTGTGAATTCCTTTACTATTTACTTTATGACCCAAAAATTCTATTTTAGCCTTAAGGAATGTACAGTTGGGGAACAAAGTATGTGAACACCGTTGACAGCTTCTGGTAATAATGTCAGTGATAAACACATTAGGAATAGGCAATATTCATTCATTACTACATAAGGATAACTGATATTGGGTGATGTCGACCAATCACAGACAGTTTACTTTTGGGGATGTTGCCAGAAACCCCCAACAGTGTTCAGATACATTATTCCCCAACTGTACATTTTGACAGTTTAATCTTTAATTTAACATACTGCAATCGTTGTAAGACTCTGTCTAGTTTTTGTAGGTGTGCATTTACAACAGGGCTGACGATAATTAAGTCATCTAATGTTTCACAAAAAATCTTGGGGCGTTGTAACAGTTTATTTCAACCTGTATGTTTATACAAATGTCACATACGAAATATAATAAATATACAAAAATATAAAATAATTACACTCTTAGTTGATATTGATCAATACCTTGTTTTATCATGCATCTTTAGCATAATTTACTTTAATTGTACATATAATGAGATCCTACAATTATGTTTCATTACCAGTAATGTTCATAACCCAACGTATAACAACCACATCTATATCAATGTCACAAACCTAATTCACAATAGTGCTACATATACCGAATAATTTAATACATACAAATCAATTATAACATTTAACTCACATTGTAATCCTCTAGATTTATTGTGAAAAGTAAAGCAAACCACTCCACCACACAAGACGGTATGGGAAGTTCACCCGGCCACTGTAACAGTTTCATATTTACATTGCTATTATTTCACTACTGTAACAGTTACATGATTATATTGCCTCTAATTCACTGCTTTAATTATTACATGATCCTTTATGCACATACAAAAACACACACATATTAAATTAAAGAGATATTTACCTGAATCCTCAAATCCCAACACCAAACCCACCACCTCCACCAACTACAGTACAGACACAGGACTGAACACAGGGTATCAGGGTAGGCCTACTTGCCACCTCACAGAGTCACAGTTATCTCTCGAAAACAAAATCGCAATGGCATCTGCCACTAACCGAGAGTCACCATGAATAAATTATTAGATCCTTACGGTACAATAAAACACCCTTTTCACAATAAAATACGAAATATCATAACTATGATACAATAATTATGTGATTAACGTGAGCTGTCATCTTGGTCTCAGCCATATTGATGGTGCCGAAAATGACAGTTCCGCGGCTTCACTTTACTCCCCTGGATTAGTGAGCCATGCTGCCTTCACCTATACTAGCTCCATGGGTAAGTTATGAGAGGGGATATATATATATATATATACAGAGAGAGAGAGAGAGAGAGAGAGAGAGAGACAGAGAGAGAGTTACAAGGAGTTACAAGGAAAAGAAGTACCCTAGGAGACCTTACGATCCATACAAAGAGGGTACCTGTGGGTTTAGTTGTGCAAGTATGTGACCGTCCTCGAATGTGTCATGTGAAACCATCAAGGAACACTCACACAACGGCTTAAACACCTAGACGGTGGTTTAAGACTTTGTCTAATCTGGACTTGAACTGATCCACAGAGTTGCTGTTGACTACATCAGCAGGAAGCGCGTTCCAAGTACCGCAGATACTGTATGTAAAGAATTTACCACACCGATCACGGTTGTATCGCTTCAGTTCAAGTTTGTAGCCATGATTCCTGGTTGTGCCCTCACTGAGTTGGAAAATGTCCCTGTAGTCTACATTGTCAAAGCCTCGTAGTATTTTAACCCATTGTTTGCGGTATATTGATGAAGTTTAACTCTCCCAGTGCGGGTATATAGCCAAATGCTTGCTATCTCAAAATTGTATAAAACTTATATCAGTGTACTTGTCCCATGTTTGTGCATCATGCATCGATTATATTTTTTATTTATTTGCCTTGGTTTTGCCAAAATTATTACTCGTATTTGGAGAGGTTGAGGACACTAGGAATTTTTTATACCTTCCTTATTATTGATCATCAGAGAAAATGGATGGATAGAAGCATACACTAAAATGAACTGAATAATTATTTATGGCTAAAATGTCAAGGATATATATGTGCTTCTATTCACAAAGTTACTATCTTACTTATTTTTCACTTGCCTTGCCTAAAAAATTATATCTTTAGTTATACAACTGCATGAATTTACTTCACAAAGAGTATTTTCACCACCTACACCCTGTTGTGTGTGTGTGTGTGTGTATTGGTGGTAAACGTTCTCCTACTTCGACGCATTACTTCCATTCACTACCTACTGTATACCCAGTTATGTATATGTTATGTATATGTTTTGTGCACACACGCACACACACACAAGCGCAGAGAGAGTTTGACACACACACACACACACACACATACAATGACGAGCCCTTTACCCACCTTGTGTCCCTGGGGAGAGTGAGTCACTATAAACGAGAGGACAATGAGGGAGGCTGTACTTTCTGGTCTAATTATCAGATTATATATTTACAAATCAGAAAATGAAATATGTAGGCCTATAGTGTGTGTGTGTTTGTGTGTATCTTCATAAATAAAATTGATAAATTATTTTCCATATCTATCTACAATTCGAGCTATATTTTATTTATGACTAAAAACACAATGACACACTTGTTTTGTATGTGACAGTAAGCTGTATGTGTTTGTGTGTGTGTGAGTGTATGTCCCATTAGCTGTTCTTTCCCCCCTCCCCTTACCTCCCCCAACTAATATCCCTCACTCTCTCCATTACCCTCCCGCCCCCTCCCTCTCAGTCCTCTCTCCCCATACAAACAAAGGCATATGGCGGCAATTTCTTCACTGACTTAGGTGAGGAAATTATTGTATCGGATGGGTTTACTTCTTTTGAAATAATTATATCCTTCATCATACAAATAATTGTCGAAGACAACTTTGGAAGGCCCTTGTCTATACATAATAATATTATTGCACACACACACACACTACCCGCTGACATGCAAATCGAGATAAAGCAGTTCGACCTGACTCACTTCACACGGTCAGATAATAAACCACACTCCTGCTTCTCTCCTCCCTTGAGTCTCTCTCTCTCTCTCTCTATCTATCTCTCTCTCCAACACAAAATTGTTATCTCTCTTCCTTCCTCATATCTTTCTTCCTCCTTCCATGTTTCCTACCTCTCTCACCTTTCCTTCCTCCCTTCCTTTCTCCCTCATTTTCCCCCCTCTCCCTTCCTTCTTTCCTTCCTTCTTTCCTTCCTACCTACCTCTCTCACCTTTACTATCAGACCCCTCCTCTCTCTCTCTCTCTCTCTCCAAAACTGCACTTCATTCTACATTTCCTTCATAACATTTCCTCTACTGTACAACTTTTCCATAATGTTGAATCCATCTCTATAGATAACCTGTTATAACAGGCTACCCTATATTATATCTTAGGAGTATCTTTTCTCTTCCCCATTCCTTTTCTGCTTTTATAATCCTTAGTACTTCTAGAGTCACGGTACAGGAAATGTGGAAACTATAATTATAGTAGATAAATACTATAGCGTCTCCACCCATCTCTCTCTCTCTCTCTCTCTCTGAAATACTGAGAGAGAGAGAAACATCACGCAAATGTCCTGTTACAACACTCTGTATGTGTGTGTAATCCTGCTCTTTCTCTGATTAGGGAAGACACCACGTTCTAACAAAATGAGGAGCATTTAGAGGCATATTATGACATGTAAGATAATGAGAGTGTGTGTCTTGGCTACAATCGAATAAATCACTACTTCCTCCTTCCATGGTGTCTGTGGACTCCGAGTGTGGAGTGACTGACTTTTAAGACACTAAGTTGATGAAAATTTGACATATGGAAAGAGTTGACGGATATCGCCATGACCTTAATTAACTCAACTGGGTCGGCAGGTAGCTGGCTGTATAGTGGCTTGCCGCACTCGCTCACTAATGCCTGGATGGTGGCTTGTAGTAAACAACGGGTTAAACACTTCGATAAGCTCACCACGCAGTCTCCGAGTTTCCAAAGAGAACAGGTTGAGTTCTACCAACCGATCTTCATAGCTCTTGTGTCTAAGGAAGGGTATAAGTTTGGTTGCCCTGGCTTGCACTCGTTCCAATCTCGCGATATCCTTTCGGTAAGAGGGACTCCAAAACTGGACTGCATACTCCAGGTGCGGTCGGACAAGGGAATTGTACAGACAAAGTACTATCTCCTTGTTCCGGTATCCAAACTGTCACTTTATGTACCCTAACATCCTTTGGGCTTTCTTCTCTGCCTCAATACACTGCTTTGAGAACTTGAGGTCGCTAGTGATAGTTACACCCAAGTCTTTCTCAGTATCAGTGCCTACGAGAGCATTGCCCTTAAGGGTATACTCTGTTCGAGGGTTTCTGTGGCCTATATGCATAACTTTGCATTTGTTCACGTTAAATGGCATTTGCCACGTGTCAGACCACTCCCCGATCTTCCTAAGATCTTCTTGTAAGCGGGTAGTATTTCCTTCTTTCGCGACATTCATACCAAGCTTAGTATCATTTGGAAATCTTGGCAACCATGTCACCATCCATATCATTAACATAGATGATAAACAGTAGTGGTCCCAGAACAGAACCTTGGGGAACACCGCTAGTAACGGGAACCCACTCTGAAGCCTGTCCATTCACTACTACCCGCTGCCGTCTGTCACTTAGCCAGTTCTCTATCCAATTTGCCACATTTCCGTCTATGCCCAGTGCACGCACTTTCCGAAGGAGAGAGAGAGAGAGAGAGAGAGAGAGAGAGAGAGAGAGAGAGAGAGAGAGAGAGAGAGAGAGAGAGTAATAAATAAATAATAAATAAATAGTTTATTTCCACCAATGGTGGTTATTCTTCATAGGCATTCTTACATTACATACATGTTAAATATATAGTACATAATAATAATAATGATAATAATAATAATAATAATAATGAGTTTGGGAGAGGACAGGAGAGGGTTGGGGTGGTTAATGTAGAGGTTGACAAGGATAAGGATTTATCAAGGTTCATTAGTGAGGTGAGGTGGTGAGGTGGTGACCATCAGGTGGGATGTATGGTGAGGTGTGGTGTGAGTCATAGGAGGGTGAGGGTGGCAATGTGTAGGCTATGTCACGTGTATCCATGCACACCTACACATATTGTATATAAACATATACACACACATATATGAATATATATATACATACACATAAATGATCGTGTTACAATTAGTACCGTACTTAATAATATACTTACATTAGTCATAATAATATATATACAATAAAAATATACAATTATATTTGTATATTTGTATATTTTGAACTGAGAAGGGGTGGAAGGGGTGGTTGGAGGCAAAGTAATTAAAATGTCATTATAGACATTGTCACCCAGTTGATAGATGAGTATTAATCCTTTAATGGCTGGGGATTAAGTCTCCTCCATTCTCAGTCCAGAACATGTGTACATACAAGCCTCACGTGTTACTATATGAACTTTTCTAGGTGTGTGAGAAATAAGGAATATTAAAATAATAATAGTAATAATAATAATAATAATAATAATAATAATAATAATAATAATAATAATAATAATAACAATAATAATTGTGATAAATAGAAATAAATAAAATAGCAATAATAGTAATGGTAATAATAGTAATTAGAACAGAGAACAGAGAGAGAGAGAGAGAGAGAGAGAGGCTACACCTCTGATCTTTCGTCCCCCTCTCCGGCTAAAAATGTCTATATAAGCCCATGCAGTGATTGTCGTATCAGCATGACAATTAGTGAAAATGGCGCGTCAGTCTTAGTGGAAGGGCGAACCAATTACCAGTCCACTAGGTATGTTACGTCCAGAGTAATAATAGGTTCCTGGTTACAGCCCAAAGGTATATACTGTACCCGGTTGTGTCTCTTTGTCTTTCCTGGTATAACGTAATTTTGTCCCAGCACAACTTCTTTTCTTCTATTTTCATTCATACCTCAATTACCATATATATATATATATATATATATATATATATATATATATAACAAGATATCTCAATGACTAAATGTCGAATTATATTTAGATTTGCTGTTACATACATTATTGATACTGTATTAATGAAGGTGAAAAGTAAATGGAAACCCACATAGATATTATACATCTTTATTTATTGATCACAACAGTGAACATTGCTAAAATCTAAAAAAATATTTAGTGTTCATTTGCGATGCACTCTCTTCCTGCACTACAAACATCTGAAACATATCTTTAGAAATCTAGGTGGGTTTCCCATCACTTTTTGACCCCATTAATACAGTACGATATCAAAAATGTAATGCAACAGTTAAATAATTTTTGCTTAAAATCATTCAAGCAGGTCATCATTCACTTTAATGCATGGACAGCTCTATACAGGGTTATTCAACATTATAATGACAAAATTACAAGGTGAAGTCCTGACAAGATATTAAACATATGTATTATTTCCAAAATTAAAAGATTAATTACAGACATGAAAGCCATAGATCATTTATTCCTGCTGGTAAGTGAAAATGAAACTGATAAACAATAAATTCACCACAGTGGACTCGCTATGACTAACACAGAAATGGGTCTGGTGCCATCGGTGACTCGACGCGACGAGAAGTTGCGTGACATAACTTGACGCGACACATCCGGTGTGAACGGCTTTGCCTTACATCCATATGATTTAATGCTAATTGCTGGTGGCGAATCATGACGCATCTTGACTGGCACTGACTTGACGTGACGCGACTCGCTTGGTGTGAATGCACCCTAATTTAGTGCTTCACTGAACAATATTCGTGGTATAATTGAAACGCTGATTTTTTACACTTAAATGAACCACCATGACGTGATTTTAATTTTTCCACGACTATCACAACAGCCTCCGCCATAACAAGGAAATATCACTCACAGATTTTTTTTTTTTAGTACAAATGGTGGGATATATATTTTGAATAATAAGATGATTATTGTGTAACAATTGTTTTTTTATGAGGGACTAGCAACGATACCCGACGTTGTCCGGGTGAATATCCTACATGTGGTTTTATCAATAAATTTCCTCTAATTATATCTATGTGAACTTATTAGGAGGGTGGGAGAAGTCCATTATCCGGTGTGGTTGCTGGTCCCTCAGAGAAACCATGCCAGCTTTACATCTACAAAAGTTATCCATGACACAACTACAGCAGAAGGTGGCATTGCAATAGCCACGATTAAATAGCAAGGTAATATCTACTCAAAAGAAACCTTAGCTGGCATGGACTCCTTTGTATTAGGCCTTAGGAGAGGCGGGTTTCATCCACACCAGTTTACTCATTGTAGCCAGCTTTCACCTGAAATGGAGGAGATACGTGCGAAAGACACGGAGGTCTAACTACGTGTGGAAAAAGTGAAAGGACAGCACTGCATTGGAAAATACTTCAAGGGTCCATCTGAATTGAGATTTGTGACCAAAAGACCGAACTCGCAATTTGGGGCATGGGTAGTATTAAATAGGATTTATGACAGCAAAGTTGTCAGCAGAATCTGAATGTGTGAGTCTGTTTAACCGCTATGCACGGGCACATCGTTTGACCTAGAGTAAAAAGTAATACGTAATTTTAATCGGTGAAGCCTGGGAAGCGTCCACGGCCAATTTTGTTTTTGTAGCATATTTATTTCTCGAGTTATAACACCGTGTGTACACATGATACCCCTTTATTGAGTTAGGGGAGCATAGACTAACCTAATTTTAAGCCCTCTCTGGCTGTGGACAAGTGGTTCAGTGGTTAAGGCGCTGAGCCTTAATTTGGCCTTAACCAAAAGATCCCAGGTACGAATTCTAAGGCTTCACCGATCAAAATGGCGTATTACTTTTTACTCTAGGTCAAATGATGCGGCAGTGCATAGCGGCTAAACACAGACAGTGATGGAGTGTTTTACATATATATATATATATATATATATATATATATATATATATATATATATATATATATATATATATATATATATATATATATATATATATATATATATATATATATATATATATATATATATATATATATATTCTTAATAGACAATATGTAATCATTAACTATGCTGGTATAATTTGGGAAAAACAAATTGATATATTCATTTACCACAGTGCACCTTGAACCAGTTCAATATAATATACGCATGCAATATTTAAAAAAGTGTGAAGGGTGTGAGAGCTTCTGTGATCTTTACTGCTGCTGCCAGGCTGCTTCCTTGGTCTATGTCAAGTCTAAGTATACAGTATCCATGGGAAACGCAATTCTCCAGTTATGCAAATATGTTTTAAATAATTCGTGAAGCCTCTCGTTAGGATTTTACTAAAGTACAGTCTCCTCCACTGCCGCGTTGTCAATGTGTGTAACACACAAGGCGTGAACCTCCGGTCTTCGTCGACTCTAGTATCCGAAACACATACCAATATGAGTCAGTGGGAGGTTGATTGAGGGGTGGTGGGCGCTAGGGTGTGGTGTTCTATGGAAGCAAGGTAGGGAACTGTAAGCTGTAATGCAGAAGTCTTGGCTAGGTGCTATTTTTATGAATATTCTATAGAGGTCAAAGATAATAGTAACACTTGGTGGAGTTGTTGTTTAATGTTCTACATCATAGCGATAATGATAGTTACTCCTACTGCAGGTAGGAATAATATCTCTAGTGGAGTCTTGCCCCAAGCTGCATGGAGTGAAGACGTGTTTCTGCCACTCTGTCTGTGTTGTTGTTTGTGTTGTTTCTGTGTTCTTGTTTGTGTGTTGTTGTTTCTGTAGTGTCCTAGGTGTTGTTGGTCTATTCTATCTCGTCTTTTTTTGTGGTTTTGCTGTTTGTGATATTGTTGTTTGTGGTTTGTTTGTTTTGTTGTGGTTCTGTGTATGTATGTTCATGTGTTTGTGTATGTTCCCATCTAGGCCTTGCATGGCCAGATGGAGAGTGCAGATTTGGATGCTTCGAAGGGTGCTTAAACTGTGCATGACATACCTTCTCTACCCCACCCTGGTGTTTCTTATTTGTATAACAACTCCTTGCCATCGTCCAACTCCTTGCCCCGAGAAATGCCTATATCAAGCTATCCTTCTCTGGGAACCCATCTATGGACACAAAGCTGCGTTGGTTGTCTGATGTCAACAGGTCCTTCCAGCTGCAGCGTGAAATGGCTGAAGTCAAGATGGCTGCTGTCACCTCCCGGTTTGTCTTAACTCTCTAGGAAGCGTCGGGACATCATTGATAGAATCAAGGCTGGTGAATTTTTGTCTCTGGCTCTCATTCTTGAAGACTCGCCCGAGAGGACTCGTAAGTTCCCCAGCTACATCCTCACCCGTTTTTCGACTGATGTTGACCCGAAACTTGCCAAGGAATACCCTGGTGTGTACTCTGCCCGTCGGTTTTTCCAAGATGGTTCCCCCATTAGCCGTATTGTTGTTTGGAGTCAACCCGATCCACCTCCAAATGAGATTTCCTTTGATTTCCTCACCTGTCTTCCATCATACGAGGTGTAGAAACTTTATAATGACCAGCCTTGGTGCTACAGGTGCTGGGGAGTTGGTCATATCTCCCGGTACTGTTCTGCCAGGCCGAAGTGTGCATGGTGTGCCTCCGAACATGATTCCAAGACATGTACTGCTAGGGGTGAACCATCACGTCCTGCTGCCTCCACCTCTGAGTCTTGACCTCCTGAGGATACGTCTCGATGGAAGTGTCCAAGATGCCTTCAGACAGGGGTTAGCGTGTGGCATGGATGTACTCGACGTCAGGTCACTCTATTGCTCCTCCTCCACCACCTCCCCAGTCTGCTCCTCCTACCAGCCCTGCCTCACCTCCAGACCTGGCCCTCCACAAGTCTGTTGCTACACTCATGGCACAATGTACGGCCGTCAAGAACCGCTTTTCTACCCGTGAAGCCAGGATTGATGGGCTGGTTGCCGCTCAGGCTGCCAATGACTCCAAACTCTTTACCTTGGTCGAGGTTCAGCAGGCCATCATCTCAACTGTCACTACCCTTACCTAAAAGATGGATACTGTTGCATCTCTCCTAGAAAAGCTTTTCGAGTCAGTCGTTTCTCCTGTTCCATCATCTTCTCCAGGTCGCTCATTTGCTCCCACTCACTGGACTTTTACCTCCAAATACAAAGTTCGCTAATGAGTGCCGGTGTCACGTCTAATCTGCACTCCCCTGAATTATCACTCCCCAGTCGGTTTTATACATATAATTGGGACTCCCCAGTCATTATTATACATACAAATACCACTCCCCCAGTGTATATTATATGTGTAGTAGACACTCCCTCTGAATATTATGTACTCCCCTCCCTGTGCATTTCGAATATATATTTGAAAGAGTTCGTGCCAGTGGTCCAAGACTTCAAGTTCATCTAAATTAGGTGAACCTGTTGTACTGTACAGTACACTCTGCCAACATCTAGCTGTATGTGATAATGTTTCGAAACAGTGAACTTCACCTTCCGTATCAGGGATGCTAACTGGTAAATTTGACTGGGGATTGACTTGGTTTCTATCAGCCACGGCTGTACGTGGTCAGTCCAGAGCACTCCAGCAGACCTCATCGCTGAGTGCACTCCTCTCACTCTGAACTAGACCCAGCTGCCATGGATTTACACAACAGAAATCACTATGCTTTTCAAGATATTTTTATCTTCATAAGTAGGCAGGCATATCCTGATGGTGTACGTGATAAAGGAAAAAAGGCTAATTTTCGACGTAACGTCACACTAACCAAGGAAAGGAGTGAAGTGAGAGTGACAGGTAAGTTCTTAGTAACATCATTGACTATTGACGTTCATAATAACCATTAAATATTAGTTTTTCTATGATATTTATTTATTATATTGCCATTGTGCAGTGGATTGTTTTTTCCATTGTTACTAGTAGGCCTATATAACGGGGGTTGCCACAATTAAGTCCCTGCTGTAGTCTGGTTAGATCAGGTTAATTACCAAAATTTGACTTGGGGGAAAAACATATTAGAGAACTGCATTAGCTTAAATATTTGTTGTTGTTCTTGCATTATACATTTAAGTGTGCATCAAAATATTTGTTAACTCATCCTAAATACATTAGATTAAGTTAGTTATGTAATTAAAGAAATGTTGGGGTACAATATGTAGGCTATTCTAAGTGATCATTAAATACTGTATGATGTAGGATAGTTTTAGGAATTCCATCAACTAATGTAATGTATTGAGAAAGATTGACAGAATTATACTTCACAATACAGAAAGAAATTAAGCATTCAAGAAGCCCAATACAGTATACTGTACTGTACTAAAGTTTGATTACTTAAAGCAATGCTGCAATGATACTACTGATCATCTTAGCCATGACTGTAATTTAATGGCTTTTACAGGTGGTGGAATACCTGACACAAAGGACTGGAAGCCTACAGAGGAGGCACTACTTGCTCTCAACGAGACAGAGGCTATTGAGGGGCACTCTGGCCCTTTCGAAAGTGAGGACGTCATTGCTGGTAAATTTGACTAATTTTTACGGAGTGCACATTGAGACAATGTTCTCTCACAAAAGATAATGGAAGAACTGTGTAGGGGATTGTCATGCCTTTCTCAGTGACTTTGTATTGTTAGGCCTGTACATTTAAGGTCTAAAATAACTTATAGAGTGCAGGGGAATGCAAGGCCCCAATTCTGTACTGTATTTGTGTCTTTTATACATACAGTATTATGGTTATTATGTGTTGTCTGTTACTACAAAAGCTCAGAGTAAACATGTTGTGTAACACCGCACACATTATTGTTACAGATGAGCCTCTGCCATCGACCTCTGCTGGTAGTGTTGCCAGACCCATACCGTTGACAAGGACACATGATGAGCATGCACCACAACCCAGTAAGTAGATGCATAATTGGTCATGAAGATGTTGCTGAGCTTAGCTGATGTTCATTATAAAATCTTCAGTAGGTTGACGAGATGCAATACATACTGTATTGAAGATGTTGTTCACCAGTGGTTCTCAATTTTTTTTCAGCTGATGTTAGTGCAAGTGTGATTATATTTATATATGTTGGGTGACAGTTAAATGTATGTACAGTTTTACCAAAGAAAGTGCAATGCAGACAGGAGACTTTGAGGAAGAAGTACTAAGCAAAAAGAAACTTAAAGGAAAAAGGCGGCCCCATGTTCATTGCTCCCACTATGCATCGCAGTTCCTTTTTCATTGTAACCATATTACATAAACATTTCTTATTGTTACAGATGAGCCTCAATCTACCTCTGGTGCTGCTAGAGCCAGGCCATTGTCAATTACTTTTGACCTGGAACCCTCTACCTCCTGGGACAATCAGGGACTTGAAAATATTTTGGTGGCAGGAGTAGATGACCCAACACGCCACTCTACAATGTCTGTAGAACATATTGACTTTGAGAATTCAGGCCTGTTAGAAAATATCCAAAGTCACAAACCATCAGAAAACATTACCATTCCCCAGACAGTGACTTTTGACCATGCCTACTCTAGATCACAACCTCCAGCATCAAGTATGAGGGCAAGTAGATCTGAGAGTCATGACACCAGTAGCCGTGTTCACAGCAGCCGTGCCAGTCCACAGCCCTGTATCGGTGACCAGATGCTGGCAGTACAGGGAGAAATTCTGCAAGTGTTGAGAGGCAGCCTCCCAAGAATTGCCTCTGCACTTGAGGAACTTACAGAGTTAGCCAAGCAATGTGATACTGTGCCAAACTAATTAGGTTATTTAACAGTGTGCTGCTTCTGTACAATAAGCAGTTGAATGCAATACAGAATTATATTTTCACAAAGTCTTTATTACTGGTAAAATGTTATTGAGTGTTATTGTAGCTGTGCTAACAGAACTCTCACTAACTTTAATTTTTTTTTCAAATGTGATTATATTTTAGGTGTGTCATGGTGTGATAGTATTTTATTACTGTACTGTATTTAATTTTATAGTGTGCTGCTTTTGAACAATAAACAGTTGAATATAATCTTAATTATATTTTCACAAAGTCTTTATTACTGGTAAAATGTAGTTTTGAGTGTTATTGGGATAAGTAGGAGATGCAGTAATTAACAACAATGTATTTATTTAAATTTACCAAGTTTATTTCATGTAAAGAAATTATCTACAATATCGAGCCTGAAAACGACTGTTATTCCAGATGAAGGAGTCGTGGGTACTGCCAGGGTATCTCATACTATAATGCTAAATTATTTTCTCACTGGTGCAAACACACTGCACATTCAGGGAGTGATAGCCTTTCCTATTAATATATACTTGTGGATTTATATTTGGAGCCTTGATAGGTATATGAGTACCATTCACTGCATGGAATCCTCTGCAGGCTCTGCCAATTTCCACAATACCTGAGGGCATTTTTATTTCTACCTTTGCCTTCTCAGCCAACATATGTACTACAGCAGATTTCACCACTCTACTCACACTTGCTTCAGTCACTCCAGCTCCAATCACACTTTGAAAGGCTCCACTAGTTAGCTAATACTTGTAGAGTTACTATAATAACACTTGGGTGTGTGTTGGTATAGCATGAGATCTCTTTTGTCGACGAACATATGGGTCAAGTTCCTGGCACAAGTTTAAGATTTCTTGATAAAGGAAAATTATAATAGCGAAGTAAGTGTTCTTCACTAACATGTAGTGGGTCCAATGGATCCCTATACAGTACACTCTTTCCTTCCGTAGGCGACGCCTATTCTCATATGCAAACCTCTAAGTTCCATCACATTTGTAAATTAGCGCTCGGTGTTCAGTTCATTCTGCTCTCCCACAACAACAAACAACAATGACGTGACGTGTGTGATGGTGTTTTGGTGGGAGAGCAACGGGAACTCGGGGAGAGCCACGGCAAGATTGACAAAAAAATATACGTTTTCTATGTGTATCGGGTCTTAACTCCCTTGGGACATGCTCGCGAGTCGCGTGGATCGTAAATCTACGTGTCTTAAGACCTCACAAGATGGCTGTCCACAGTGCCGAAATTGTTTTGAGTATGATGTCTTAATGTTTTGTGTATGTGGACCTAACTCGCCTGGGGAAGTTAGGACGTCGTAAATTGCTTTGAGAATCAGGGCCCTGAGCTGGTAAGTTGTAACACTGTCGAGAGATCACAGCCAGGCCAGCAGACAGAGGTGATCATGGCTTCCAGACTAGAAGGTAAATATTAACTTTATATAATTAATTATTTATTCCCTGACCATTCCAAAGTGTTAATAAGTAAATAAATGACCCCTATGATGTAGATAAGTGACGTTAAATTGATAAATAAGACGATAAATGACGAAATAAGACGATAAATTGTGAACCGGCGAATGGAAAAATTTATCACTGGTAAATATTAAATTTATTTAATTAATTATTTATTCCTTGATAATTCTGAAATGTTGATAAGTAAATAAATGACCCCCATGATGTAGATAAAGGGTAATAAATGGATAAACAAGTAGATAAATGACGAAATAAGACGAACCGGTGAATGGAAAAAATAGATAATGATTTTGTTACGGGTAAATATTGTCTTTATTTAATTAATTATTTATTACTTAGTTATTCCAAGATGTTGATAAGTAAATAAAGGATCCCTGTGATGTAGATTAATGACGATAAATGGATAAATAAGACGATAAGATAATTATTTAATTATTACTACCTTTATTTTAATTATTATTTATTTCAAGATGTTGATAAGTAAATTAATGATGATAAATGGATAAATAAGACGATAAATGATTAAATAAGGCAATAACAGATAATTATTTGAATATTACTACCATTATTTTAGTACCATTATTTATTTCAAGGTGTTAAGTAAATATATTATTACTGTGATACAAATAAATGGTGATAATTGGATAAATAAGATCGGAAAAGTCCTCATTTGTCCCACAGAATGTTAAAACTATTTAATTATTTTTTTTATTCATTTAGTAGAGTTAAAATGTTTATGATAAATTTACAGAATTATTTCATTCACTATATTGTATATTTTAATATAATTACCCACTTATATAGACATTATACAGTATTTATTAATAATTATTATTTATTTAGACCATTCTAAGACATTTTTCATTATGGTCTTTTGGTAAATATTGAATGAATTACCATTTATCATGTTCTGTTTTTTCTACCTTCATTACCCACTTATTTAGAACATTATAAAACTATTTTCCTCTATGGCATTTCATCCACAAATTTCAAAGATATTCAAATGAGGCATTTGGAAATTAACCTAACCTTACCTAACCTTACCTTACCTTACCTTACCTTACCTAGCCTAACCTTACCTTACCTTACCTTACCTTACCTTACCTAACATTACCTGACCTGACCTAACCTAACCTTACCTAACCTTATCTAACCTAACCTTACCTTACCTAACCTAACCACAGCAGACTACCGGACCTAACCTAACCTGGGCAAACTACCGTGAAATAACCGTGGTAAAGTACAGGAAATGACCGGGGCAAAATACTGTATTTATTGAAAAAATTACTGCGTTATAGCAGTGTTGCCAGATCTGGTTAGGTCCCAGTATTTTGCCCCGGTCATTTCCCGTACTTTACCACGGTTATTTCCCGGTCGTTTGCCCAGGTTAGGTCCCGGTAGTCTGTGTCAGGACGACTCATTTGACCATAGATATTAATGGTTCGGTGTTTTGTAAGCACATATATTTCTGTTTCTGATTGTTGTTTGTATAAATGTTATAGGTGATGGTAATTAATATAAGGAATGGTCTTAGTCAGTGTCCTGGGTTTTTTTTTACTAATGTGTGTTAACTTGTTTATTTGTAGTTTTCGTGTTCTGTTCATACCTAGGTGTAGTTTGTTGTATTGTAATATGTATTAGAGTAGACGAAGCTGATTTGTTCGACAAATCTTCAACGGTTCCATGATTCATTACATCTGGCAACCAAGTAGACGAGGTGGATAGGATCCAGGAGACTAGGCAGAAGGCCGACAGTCCCGTGGTGGACAGGACCCCGTGTCCAGGAGATCCGTTTGTGGGAGACCCCAACTTATGGACATAGGTAATACAATTACCCTATAATTGTACTGGAGACCCCAGAGTGTTGAAACTTAATATTTACAGTGTATATATTGTACATACTCAGTGTAATTCTGTTTAAAAGTAAACTAAATACAGAAATTGGTTCGTTTTCCTCCGTCACCACTCCAGTCTCCCGTAAGAACTTGACAAATGGTGCCCAGACCAGGGATAGACTTGGTGCGTGATCGAGGGAATATCTGAAGATTATTGCGCTACGCAAGGGGAACTGTGAAATTTATCAGTGACTTTATTTGTGAATTGCAAGATGAGTGAGTATAACTTAATGAACGAATCTCTTAACTTGGGTGAACGTCTTGGCTACGAGGGAGAAGAATTGCGTGCCTTTGTAAATAATTTGTACCAGGCAGAGAGACAGAGACGGGTAGAGCATAGGCAAGACGAACAACTACAAAGGGAATTAAAAGAAAAAGAAAATGATACCCAGCTGAAATTGAAAGAAAAGGAACTGGCGATTGAACAGGCCAAGCTTGCTTTCATACAAGCACAACAGGCTCAGAGGTCTAGCGGCCATATACCAGCTCCAGATACTGGTGTACCAAAACTTAAATTACCGAAATTCGACGAAACTTGTGATGATATTGACGCTTTTTTGGAACGTTTTGAAAGACAGGCTGAAGCACACCAGTGGAAACGGGAAATTTGGGCAGTGAACCTGAGTACATTGATTACAGGAAAAGCTTTAATGGCGTATGTGTGTCTACCTAGTGACGAAGCCTCTAATTATGAGCTAGTGAAGAAAACAATCCTACAGCGGTATATGTTAACCGAAGAAGGCTACAGACTCAAGTTCCGTGATTCCTGTCCAGAGAAAGGTGAAACTGTGAACCAGTTCTCAGCACGAATACAGAGGTATTTCGATCGGTGGATAGAGATGTCTGGCATAACAAAGACTTTTGAAAATATAAAGGATTTGATGTTGAAGGAACAGTTTCTCAGGAAGTGCCATAGTGAGTTGAGGTTATTTCTCAAGGAGCGAACTCCCAAGACGCTTAAAGATATGATAGGTTTGACTGAACAATACCTAGCAGCTCATGGTGGACCCATGTGGAAACCGAACAAGCTAATGAAACAAAGATACGAGACTAATCCAGGGAAACCTGATCCAGCTACTCCACACCCTTTCCAGAAGTCGTTTCCCAAACAGGACTCTGCCACGTCACATAGTATCCAGAAGTCATTTTCAAGACAGGAGCGTCGGTGTTTTGTGTGTGGACGTGAAGGTCATTTTGCCAAAGATTGTAGGACTTTTTTGAAGGTTCCAAGATCCACACGAGAGAAGGTAACAGAGGAGGAAACTGGTGCCTGTTTGGAGGATCCTGCTCTAGTGACTTTACCGACCGGTGAGAAGATTCCCCTTATTGTTGGCTCGGGTTCCATCGGGACAGGTTTAAGGGTAACGTACGGCTACGTTGAGGGGCAAAGAGTAGAAGTCTTACGTGACACAGGGTGCACCGGAGTGGTCATAAAAATGAAGTACGTCAAGCCTGACCAGCTGACAGGCGGTAGAAAAAGGTGCCTGTTAATCGATCGCACAGCACGGGTGTGTCCAGTTGCCAGAGTCAATATCGAGACCCCATACTACTCTGGTATTGTGGAGGCAACTTGTATGACGGATACCATCTGTGATTTAATTATTGGTAACATCCCAGGAGCCTTGCCACCTGAACATCGAGTTCCTAGAATGGTAAGGAATAACGATATCCCTGGAGAACAACTACTACAACATCCGACTCCTATGTGTGAGGAGACTGGGGATAACTGCCCAGGAAACACCCAGGAGGACCAGGAAGTCGACCCCTTCATCAACATGGAAGTGACCTCTGCAGACTTGGGAGGAGGTGTGGTGACGAGACAACAAGCTAGAGGGAAGCTGCTTCGTCCACTGAAGGTAACTACTGCAGGTGAGGGGAATCTACAGGAGCTGTCTATCACCAAAGAGGAGCAGGAGGCTGATCCGACACTTGAGGGTTTCCTGAAACACCAGAGGTCGGGATCGAGCCACCAACAACTGCGTCAAGAGGGAGACTTATGGTATAAAGTATGTATGAGAAATGGGACTGAGGTAAAACAGTTGTTAGTTCCTTATGTTCGTAGGTCGACAATCCTGAAGTTGGCCCATGAATGCTTATTAGGAGGACATTTGGGAGGTAAGAAAACTGCAGATAGGATTCTGTCTTGCTTCTATTGGCCAGGAATATCAGGGGATGTTAGAAGGTGGTGCCGCAGTTGTGATGTTTGCCAGCGAACCATACCAAAGGGTAAAGTGCCAAAGGTTCCACTAGGCAAAATGCCAATAATGAATTACCCATTCCAGAAAATAGCCATAGATTTGGTTGGACCTATTTCCCCTGCTTCATCTAAAGGTAATAGGTATATACTTACAATTGTTGATTATGCTACAAGGTGGCCTGAGGCAATAGCATTACCTGACATAATTACTGAGAGAATAGCAGATTCATTAATTGAAGTATTTTCAAGGTTAGGTTTCCCAAAAGAGATTTTGAGTGACAGAGGCTCCCAGTTCACATCGAACTTAATGAAAGAGGTATGTAGATTAATTAGTGTACGTCAGTCTTTCACAACACCTTATCACCCAATGGCCAATGGACTGAACGAAAGATTTAATGGAACTCTGAAATTAATGTTAAAGAAAATGTGTCAAGAATGTCCTAATAACTGGGATAGGTATCTGCCAGCAGCATTGTTTGCATACAGGGAAGCTCCTCAAGCAAGTACTGGCTTTGCACCTTTTGAATTGCTTTACGGCCGCACAGTGAAAGGCCCACTTAGCTTGCTCAAAGATGTGTGGACTGGTAAAGGTGACAAGGGAGATGTGTACAACACCTACCAGTACGTAGTTGATTTGAGAAACAAGCTAGAGGAAACTTGTAAACTTGTTCAGGACAATCTAAGTAAAGCTAGTAAGGTGTACAAGCATCATTATGACAAGAGGGCAAAACAACGCTTTATGAATGTAGGAGATAAAGTTCTGCTCCTGTTACCAACAGATAACAACAAGCTATTGCTAAGCTGGAAAGGACCTTTTGAGATTGTTGAAGTAATGAATGATTATGATTACAGAATTATGTTGGGGAGTGGTGAAACAAAGGTTTTCCATGCTAATCTACTGAAGCTTTATGAGGAGAGAGTGGATGTAGTGGCTGTGTCGGTAATTCCTTGTGAAGAAGAAGACAATCAACTGCTGCAGGTACCTGAGGTAAAAGGCATGGAAACATTTCAAGATGTAAGTATCAACCCTGAGTTGTCGCCTGAGAAACAGGGTGAGTTAAGAAGGATCATAAGAGAATATTCTGACATATTCACAGACAGACCTGGAGTAACTAATTTAGCTGAACATGTGATTGAGTTGACTGAGAATAGACCAGTCCGAGATAAACCGTATCCATTGCCTTTTGCCACAAGTAGAGCAGTGGAGGATGAAATTCAGAGTATGCTGAGTCTTGGAATAATTGAAAGGTCAAACTCTGATTTCTGTGCTCCTGTGGTATTGGTGAAGAAACCTGATGGTTCTTTTAGATTCTGTGTAAACTATAAGAAGTTAAATCAGAACACCAAATTTGATAATGAACCCATGCCTAACCCAGAGGAGATTTTAACTAAATTAACAGGTAAAAAGTACTATTCAAAAATTGATTTTACCAGAGGATTTTGGCAGATTCCCATGGCTGAATCATGTAAAACCTTTACTGCTTTTTCCACAGTTAGCGGTTGCTACCATTTCACTAAGATGCCTTTTGGCTTGGTGAATTCCCCAGCCACCTTTAATCGAATGATGCGAAGGCTTTTGTTAGGAATAAATGATGTTGATAGTTATGTAGACGATGTACTAGGACATAATGTATCGTGGAGTGATCATCTAATATTACTGAAAACAATGTTTGATAGAATACGAAAGGCAGGGTTGACTATAAGGCCTACTAAATGTTTGCTGGGATATACCTCTGTGACCTTTTTGGGTCATAAGGTAGGACCGGACAAGGTCACCCCACAGGACTGTACAATAAAGAGAATCCTTGACACTCCTCCCCCTAACACTAAAAAGCAGTTGAGATCTTTCCTTGGGTTGACTGGATGGTATCAAAGGTTTATACCACAGTATTCCCTAATAACTACACCCCTGACTGATTTGCTGAGGAAAGACCAACCAAGTAAACTGATATGGGAAGAAAAGCATAAAGTTGCTTTCCAAAAGTTAAAAGAAAGCCTTACTTCAGAGCCTGTGTTAAGATCCCCTGATTTTAATCTTCCCTTTATTGTACAGACTGATGCCTCGGAGTATGCTATTGGTGCTGCCCTATTGCAAGAGTTTGAAGATGGGACACTACCCATTACATTTGCCAGCAGGAAGCTACAGCCTCGGGAGACCCGATATTCAGTTGTTGAAAAGGAGTGTTTGGCCATAGTCTATGCAATCAAGAAATTTGACCGTTATCTGTATGGTAAAAAGTTTGAATTATGTACCGATCATTCTTCCCTTGCATATTTAATGAAGAAAAAGCCAGAGAACGCAAGATTACTAAGATGGGCATTGTTTCTGCAAAATTATACGTTCACTATTAAGGCCATAAAAGGAAAGGACAACGTTTTATCGGATTTCCTGAGTCGCCTGTAACATTCTGCTTGTCCCACATGTCATGTGTGCCCTTAGTGGGGGGGTATTGTCAGGACGACTCATTTGACCATAGATATTAATGGTTCGGTGTTTTGTAAGCACATATATTTCTGTTTCTGATTGTTGTTTGTATAAATGTTATAGGTGATGGTAATTAATATAAGGAATGGTCTTAGTCAGTGTCCTGGTTTTTTTTTTACTAATGTGTGTTAACTTGTTTATTTGTAGTTTTCGTGTTCTGTTCATACCTAGGTGTAGTTTGTTGTATTGTAATATGTATTAGAGTAGACGAAGCTGATTTGTTCGACAAATCTTCAACGGTTCCATGATTCATTACATCTGGCAACCAAGTAGACGAGGTGGATAGGATCCAGGAGACTAGGCAGAAGGCCGACAGTCCCGTGGTGGACAGGACCCCGTGTCCAGGAGATCCGTTTGTGGGAGACCCCAACTTATGGACATAGGTAATACAATTACCCTATAATTGTACTGGAGACCCCAGAGTGTTGAAACTTAATATTTACAGTGTATATATTGTACATACTCAGTGTAATTCTGTTTAATAGTAAACTAAATACAGAAATTGGTTCGTTTTCCTCCGTCACCACTCCAGTCTCCCGTAAGAACTTGACAGTCTGCCTTGGTCTAGGTTAGGTTAGGTTAGGTAAGGTCAGGCTAATTTCAAAATGCCCCATTTGAATTAACAAAAAACAACAACCATACACAATAACTGTAATTCCTTCAATATTTACTGAAATGTACGCAATGATGGTAATTCTTTCTATATTTACCCAAAATAATATATACAATAACAATAATAACAGTAATTGTTTCTATATTTAACATAGAGTACTGGTAGTTAAATATAGATATTGTTATGTTACATATTTTATATTATGATGATTATTACATTATTTACATTTCCAGGTAGGATTGATTAATGAGGTGTTGCAACAGGTGTGAACCAAGAGGTGTTGCAGCATCAATTGTACATCAATGCACACTCCTTCATCCACAGGTAATTTTATTTATTTATTTTGGGCCTGTCATTGATTGCCTTCATCACTATAAAATAAATTGAGGTTTTATGCTACTCCTTTATCCTTTATCCACAGGTAATTTATTTATTTATTTTGGGCTTGTCCCACATTGCTGCCATATTATAATCTCTCTCACTCACTTATACTGTCATTGCTTACCTTCATCACTATGAAATAATTAGTTGTTTATGTGTATATATGTAACAGTATGTATGTATGTATGTATGTATGATCTCTCTCACTCACTCATACTATCATTGCTTGCCTTCATCACTATGAAATAATTAGTTGTTTTATGCTACTGCTTGGATTTATAAATAACTTTGGATTTGAAGATGGAACAACTACTTTGTATATCTTACAGTATACTTGGCAACACAGATGTGTAGTGTTGTGTTGCTGTCTCAGTGTCCTTGACTGTACATGTGTAACAACCCCATTTTTTATGTATGTTATTTAGGATGTTTTTTTTTATGTATAATAACTAACAGCACTCAACTTTAATACCAGCCTGTTTACTGGTAACTTACTTAGAAAATTAGTTGAGTAAGGGGTAGGGTCCCAATAGAAGGACGAGATATTTTCGTTGGCGGAACAATATTTGTGTTAAATATTAGGAATAATTGTATGCTATGTGGCTGAGGATAAGAGATAATGGGTTGGAGGATTAAGGGATGTTAAATAATCATTAATTGTAACTAGGGAATATACCTGGGAAGAAAGAAAAATTAACATAATAGGAAAATGTAGCAGGGGGAACTAGTTTGTGTCCGTGTAGGGGCCTGTAACTGCAGAGACGAGGCAAGAATGAGTTGTGGCCTGGGGTTCACATTCAGTCTCGTGTCGGCTTTCTTGGGAACAGGTAACTACTGGAATAGCTGCTACATAAGTGATTTCATGTGTTAATATTGAGGTATAGTATGTATATATATTTAATATGTTATTAATGAGTCTCGTGTCGGCTCTCTTGGGAACAGCCCTATAGCACAATTCCTGCAACATATAAAGACTGGTGTAGCCCATAATATAAATACTTGAGAATTGCTGGCATATTTAAAAATCTAGGGTAATATATTTGTTTCGGTCATAATTTTTTTTCTTATTGTTTACTATTATATATATGTGTATAGTTTTTTTTATTTAGGAGGTGAAGTGGATTATTTTGTTTATTTGTTTGTTGTTTAGCACTGTCACTGGCGAGACGTGGGATTTGTCCCCGTCCTAGTGTCAGCGAGGAGTAGGATAGGGGGGGGGGCATTTGAATATTGGAATTTAAAGAATTGAATACATTGGAATACATTTATTTTGCTTGTGTGCTCGATGAACCGCCGATTGTGATGCCACCTTGTGGCAACCACCAGTTTAGAAAATTCCCCATTCTATTCACAGTAGCAGCGGAATGTTGTTTGTATACATTGTTGGTGTCTAGTTCTATTATAGTATTAAGGGATTATGTCTCCACCAACACTGCCTTCACCTCACTACTGATCTGTGTTTGCCAAACTACCCTTTATATATCTATCGTAACACACACACACATGTAAACATTATTCTATTTTCATGGCATGAGAGCGGCAACAGACATACTTAGTTGCCACAAATCAGGACTGTAGTAAATGTGAATTATTATTATGATTGAGTGACTTTGGCAAAGTGACAATAGTTATGAAACCTTCAAGTTGGTCCCGTATTCACTTCTCATCCTCTACCTTGGTTGTAGTATTCAAGGGAGAGTAAAAAAGTAGCCCCAGCCCCAGCCCTAATCCTAGTCACAGCTCCAATCCTAGTCCCAGCCCCAATCCCAGTCCCAGCCCCAGTCCCAGCCCCAGCCCCAGTCCCAGCCCCAGTCCCAGTCCCAGCCCCAGTTCCAGCCCAAGGCCCAGCCCCAGTCCCAGTTCCATCGCCCCTCCCTCCTCACCTCATAAAAACTTAATACCCTTTGTGGTTAATTTCCATAATGACGTTTAGGTTGGGTGATCTGCATAAATTCAGGGCAATTTGTGTAATTAAATATAGTATTGATGAATTTGGAGCAAAGGATTTTTCCAAACTATTCCCTGACATACATACATTGATTGGTAACATCTCTCTTGAGTATATTATTATATTGGGCCTGTTTCTTAGCATAGTTTAGATATATTTATACACATACACACACACAGAGATTGACGGTTAGACTGATGGATGAATTTACGGGTGAATTGATGGATGAATTAATGAATGAATTGATGGATGTTTTGATGGATGAAAAAGTGACACAAATTTGTCTATTTTCAGCCAATCGTAGGTAATGCTAAAATACTTGTTAGATAAATTTAGTATCTGCTGTGGAAAACAAATTATAATATAGAGAGTTGTTCATCCCATATTGTTTTGGAAGACAGACAAACACTCCTTTACAAAATACTGTATATACAACCACTCCCTCCACTCATCTACATCTACACAACCATTGTCAATTATCTACACATACTGTATATATAACCACTCCCTCCACTCATCTACAGACTACAGTATATCAACCTACAATAGTAGCACCTGAAAATTGCTTCAGTATTAATTTTCTTTCTAACGTGTTCATAAAAAAAAATGTTATTATTTTCATGCTCCAACTAAAGATAAATTAACAACACTTGATGATGGATTCACCTACCCATGTTCAAATTCCAGTTCAAGTTCAAGTTGTGGGTCCCTCAGAGAGCCGCTCATGGCCAGAATAATATGCATGAGTCCCTCAGAGAGCCGCTCATGGCCAGAATAATATACATGAGTCCCTCAGAGAGCCGCTCATGGCCAGAATAATATGCGGGGGTTGTGAGGGGGATTTAGGGATCTTGGGGAGGATTAGGAAGGGGGTTAGGAGAAGGGTGGATTGGGTCAGGGATTGCGGATCGATGATTAGGATTGGGGAGGTAATGATTGGTGATCCTATTTCTAAACGTTTCAAGAGTGGGGCTATTAACGACGTAAAATGGGAGATGATTCCACTCTTGAATGCTGCAGGGAAAGAATGAGTGCCTAATATATCAGTGTTTGTCTGGTATGTATGCTATTTGAAGTTGTGGTTGCCTCTAGATATGTGTCTTTGTCTATGTCAGCTAACTTGTTTGTGATTTTGTATATCATCTGTTGTCTGTGTATTTTCTATATCTTCGTGTTACCAATTGATCTAGTGTTGTGTCTTGTTTAAGCAAAGTGATTGATGTAGTGTGTTTTTAATCACGACTGGCCCATCTTGCAGTTTTGCTTTGTGCAGACTCTAATTTATTGATACTATTGTTAGTGTGTGGATCCCAGACGGTGTCGCAGTACTCAAAGTGTGGCCCAACGAAAGTGTTATAAACAATAATTTTGATGTCTGTGTTACACCTGCTGAGGTTCCTGTGCAACAACCCCAGGACCCTACAAGCCTTGGCAATGATGTGTGTGTTCCACCTCATGTCCGCTGAGATGTGGATACCCAATTATTTGTGAGAAGGAACTGTGTTGAGGTTGGTGTTGTGTAGCTGGTGTGTATGTGGCATGGGATTATGAGCACGGGTAAAACGGATGTGATGGCATTTGTCTGGTCTAAATGTCATCTGCCACTTGACTTCCCAGTCTTCAAGTGCAGTTAGGTTGTCATGTAGTCGAAGGCAGTCTTTCCTATATTTAATTGGTCTGTAAACTAAGCTATCGTTTGCAAAGGTCTAGTGGTAGAAAATAGTGAGAGTGGGAGGTCATTAATGTATGAAAGGAAGAGAAGGAGACCCAGGATAGGACGTCTTATTATTGTTCAGGTTCCTGGTAACCCGTTTGTCAACAGCCTGGACACGTAGTACCATTATCCCCATCCCTAAACCCAACTCTACTGACTTCAGTCTTCTATCTTTCACTTCCTCTGTGTGTAAAGTGATGGAGAGGATATTACTTACTCGTCTCCGTGACCTCACTGATGATCATCTATCTCCTAATCTCTTTGGGTTCCTTCCAGGTCGTAGCTCACACCACTGTTTTGTGAACTTTTCTCTCACTTGAAGTCATCTTCATGTAGGCCTACAGTTTATATTGGTTTTAAAGCATCCTTTGATGTGACCAACCGAGAATAAATACTAGTTGAACTTACATCATTAGGAGTCTCGAGAACTATTGTTTCAGTGGATTGAGAGCTACCTCTCTGGTAGACACTCGTGTTTTATTTTGTGAGTCTGTCAGTGACTATCTACCATTTAACCTCGGTTTAGTCCATTTCTCTTTAACATTCTCATGCACAGACCTTTTTGCCTTTTGGGTCCCTTCTCACTTTCGTCTCTCATAGTCATCTATGCTGATGATATTTACGTCAGAGCTCACAATCCTATCACACTCCAGCGTCTCCATAACTTTGCTGGTGCCGCCACATCCTGCAGACTCATCATTAATACTACCAAGACTAAGCTTCTAGCTCGCTCTTCCTCAACCAAACTTGCATGTAAGACCTTAACCCTGCTTGGCAACAACCTCGATGTTATCTAGGATTACATTTACCTCGGGATTTCTATCTCCTCACTCAGTAACCCCTCCTCATACATATCTCAGCTACATGATAGGTTGTGAGCTAGACTTCACCACCTCTGCTCCATTACATCAGACCCAAGAGGCGTCAGTATTCCCATTGATCGGTCATTTTATATAATGGATGTAAGATCTCTTTTTGATTATCATGGACTTCATTTGTCTCTCCTCCCTTCGACCTTGCTTAAACCTCTTGACAAAACTTAAAATAAAGCTATATGTATCATCTTACACTGTCCCAGATCAACTCGAATAGTCAGAATGCTTACTGAACTCAACCTTTCTCCTGTTATTAACAAAATATGATATGTTAGGTATCTGTTGTGGCACACAATGTCTGCCAACTGCTCCCTCTCCCAGTACCAATTTTACTCCACTTTTAATTAATGGTCTTCTCTGACTACACTAAACTGGAGCAGGTCAAGCAAAACAACTTCCCTGGCCTAGCATCTTGGCTTCACAGAATACGTTCAACACTTTACCCAACTCTGCATTTAATGGGCAGGGATCCTAGTGATATCCGTCATGACCTACTCACACCACTTCACACCTACTCATTACCTCTAGTTTGGACTAGTCTCCCCAACTATCACATACACACCTCATAATAAACATAAGGACCGTCCGCCACTCCTTACACAATTTTCCATACTGCAAACACTCTCAGAAGCCTCCAAGCAATTTCCTGCCCCTTTACTTCATGTTTACACTAATAGCTCCTTATTGACGACTGGTAAAGCTTGGACTGCCTGCATTGCATGTATTCAACTCTGGCTCACCTATCTTCTCAACGTCTCATTGCCTCCTTGACTTGAGTAGCAGTACCCAGTGTGAACTGTCGTCCATAATTTCAGTACCTGTCTACCTCACCACTGAAGGAATATCTGGTTTCATTATCAGCGACTCACAGGCAGCCTTATCCCTTATTCGTAGTCCTCTATCCCACCACACCCTTCTTATCTCCTCCCTACAACACCATATCCCTCTTGTCACCACCCTTGGCCTTTGTGTTTCTTTCCTCTGAATCCCTGATTAATTAGGTCATAACCCACACCACCAGGTAGATAGACTTGTCAAAACTACTGTCACCTGTCCCAACCTACTGTACACCTCCCAATCACCAAGAGTTTACTGAGAAGAATTATGTGTGATGAAACACGAGAGGACTTGGAACTCCGTACTGACACTGAACGACATAACAGTTTCTGCATCCTTCACTATGACACCTGTATGGTAGGAGTCACACCATCACTCCCTGTTGTGACGTAGCCGTTGACAATTATTTTATAATATTTATTATTTATTATATCACTATTTTCTTTGGCAACATTATTACTCTTACAGCAGTTTTTTTATTTACAGGGTGATTCAACATTCCATGCATTGAATTGAATGATGGAAAGTTATAAGCAAAATGTCTCTATGATGAAATGTGGAATTTTGCTGTGGAGTTTAGCTGTTACAATAGATTTTATGATACTGAAGGAATTGCACTCTTTATGTACCTTTCTGTAGAAGCCTAAATCAGTTTCAGTTTGTTGTGGTGTCTCATGTGTGTTTTCGTGTGAGTATATATATATATATAAAGCCGAAATTCTGTGTGTGTGTGTGTCCTCTATGCACGCCAAGATCCTTCGTCCTAGAGTAAAAATTTTTACATGGGTGTGATCGCTAATACTTGGGGAGTGTTTTGGACCTATAAAAAAAATGTTTTTCATGTTTTTCAAAAAATGTTAATGTTTTGAGGGGGATCGAACCCCTGGATTAGTGACACGCACAACTCTCTCTCTCTCTCTCTCTCTCTCTCTCTCTCTCTCTCTCTCTCTCTCTCACATGCTCTGTCTCTCTCTATCTCTATCTTTAATTTTAGAGAGAGAGAGAGAGAGAGGGTGTGTGTGTGTGAGAGAGGTAATACTGGGTTTGGTTATATTTGTGTCTGAGTGAGAGATAGTGTGTGTGTGTGTGTGTGTGAGAGAGAGAAAGAGTGAAAAATATATAGTGTGTGTGAGAGGTAGAGATAGATAGCTAGACTGTGAGAGAGAGATAGAGAGAGAGACTGTGTGTGTGATAGAGAGAGAGAGAGAGAGAGAGAGAGAGAGAGAGAGAGAGAGAGAGAGAGAGAGAGAGACTGTATGTGAGAGAGATAGACTATATATGCGGGAATAGGGGACAGGCTTGGGGTGGGGGGGTTTGGGGGGTGCTGGAATAGGGGACAGGCTGGGGAGGGGGGGTAAAAAGCCTGTCCCCTACCACCACACACCCCAAGCATGCCCCATATTCCCGCACCGCTCTAAACCCCCCCAAGCCTGTCCCCCTACTCCCGCACCCCCCATCCCCCCTACTGTAAACAACACACACTAGGGTACACACACACACACACACACATACTGTACATACACACACACACCGTACACACACACATACACACACATACACACACCGTACACACACACACAAACATACACTCACACATACACATACCCCTACCGTACACACACACTAGGTAAGGTAATTTCTGCCTTTTTTCGTTATCACTTTAAAGTTGTCTCAGTTGTTGAAAGGATTCTTTTCTTCTCTTTGGAATAATCAAATCACGGGGTGGGTTTGGGGGGTGCGGGAATAGGGGACAGGCTTGGGGTGGGGGGTTTGGGGGGTGCGGGAATAGGTGGTGGTGGTAGTAGTGGAGGTGGTAGTGGTTGATGTAGTGGTAGTAGTGGTAGTAGTAGTGGTAGTGGTGGTAGTGGTTGATGTAGTAGTAGTGGTGGTTGATGTAGTAGTAGTGGTGGTTGATGTAGTAGTGGAGGTGGTAGTGGTTGATGTAGTAGTGGAGGTGGTAGTGGTTGATGTAGTAGTGGTGGTAGTGGAGTTTGCATTTGTTACATATCAGTGTTGTATTATTATATCCTTTGTTTATTTAGAACTCTGTGATCGTGTATGAAAATTGGAGGCTTCTAATTCCTCCTGACTATGCCAAGAAACAAATAAGCTCCTTTCGTATAGCATCCACCACCCTTCGGGCGGTGGAAGGGCGGCCACAGGCCGCCAGCCCTCCGCAGGAGCTAGCGGCTCTTAGCCGCCCGAAGGGCGGCAGAGCAGCTAGTATATATATATATGTGTGTGTGTGTGTGTGTCTATGTTTGTATATGTTTATGTTTAGTAGCCAGTGGGAGTGACGTCGCCTCCTCTGCCCTGATGGGACCCACGGTGTTCAGGGAATGGTGTCGTGGGGCTGAGGTGGGTGGGTTAGGTCTTTTTCAGCCCGTTGTTAAATTCGTCTAGTATTAATTTTTCATATCATCATCAACGTTCCCCAGAGCATATTAATTAAAAGTAATTAAGGATCTTAAAAATATATATCATACTTTTGGTTCATTGGAGCACCTTCATTCCTCCAAAGTCTGCCAGGCAACAGGACTAGTGTAACCAAAATAGTGATCGCTCCTTGTTGCTGGGAATAGTTTAGAAGAATCAGTAGCACCAGATTTACCAATACTATACTGCCCCCTTAACTACGTGTTAACTAATAACAACTAACTCATAATGAAGCATCTCATTAGGGTCAGTGCTTACTAACAACTAACTCATAATGAATAATTTTAATAGGGTCAGTAATAAAACAAATATTAACTAATTTTGAAACATTTTATTAGGGTGAGTGCTAACTAATATTGAAACATTTTATTAGGGTGAGTGCTAACTAATATTGAAACATTTTATTCGGGTCAGTGCTAAGGAAAAATCCAATAATATGTGAATAATACCATACACCCAAAAGAATAGTATTATTCAGTCGAATCAAACATGGCCAAATTCATTATTATTATTAATGTGCCGAAAAGAAACATATAACCTAAATGTCTCTCACCTTAAGGACCCAATGATCGTGTATGAGAATTGAAGGCTTCTAATTCCTCCTATCAATGCTATGAAACAACCTCCTTCCATAATATAGATAATTGAAGGCTTTTAATTCCTCCTATCAATGCTATGAAACAACCTCCTTCCATAATATAGGTAGTGTTTCATGGCAGTATATGAAGGACTCATTTACCTCCAATTTTCTGACTACATCACAGGGTCACTTAAGAATACATATAACATACATCCATTCATGTATACATTCTTATTGACTTGTATACTTATTTAGGCTACATGAATATATACATACATATAGTTGGGGACATATGAAAGCCACACACCTGAAACAGGGCCCCTCATTGAACATAGGGTAGGATGAAACGCTGTGTGTGTGTGTGTGTGTGTGTGTGTGTGTGTGTGTATGTGTATGTGTATGTGTGAGTGTGTGTGTATGTGTGTGTGTGTGTGTGTGTGTGAGTGTGTATGTGTATGTGTGTATGTGTATGTGTGTGTGTGTGTGTGTGTGAGTGTGTGTATGTGTATGTGTATGTGTGTGAGTGTGTGAGTGTGTGTGTGTATAGATGCGATGAGTCCTATTCTATATGCTTGATAAGAGGCCTGTGGTTTTAAAGTGTACCTGTTTCATTTGTCTACAACTGTATTGTATATAACTCTATATAGGAAACCAATACTGGTTAGTATTGTGAATGAGATTATTATTCTTTGGAATATTATTTTCTGAGGACACAGTTATTGATTTCATTCTTAATGTAAAATGTTTTCCTTCAGTAATAACCATATTGTGTGTGTTTACCCGAGTAGAGGTTGGTGAATATGTAGGTAGCCTAGGTATGTATATATGTAAGAGACAAGAGGAGTTAGTAGTTTTTTTTTTTTTTTTTTTTTTATATTAACAAAGATGAGGACAAAGGCCACAGGCCCGCTTACCGTCCTCATCTACATAGTACAGTGAGAGAGTGGTCCAAAATCGTGTCCAATTTCATTCGAGATGCCCTGACACATTGCGTTTGAAGGTACATAAGTCGTAGTAAGGTGGAAAGATGGATGAAGGTAGAGTGTTCCAGAGTTGACCAGTTGTGTATATGAAAGACTGAGAGTACCGGTTAACTCTTGCATGAGGGAGTTGGACAGAAAAGGGGTGAGAACGAGAGGCTTGACGAGTGTTGCATGTTCTCCTGAGGGGAGGAAGCATACATTGAGAGAGTTCAGAAGAGCAATGTCCAGTGTAATAGCGATAGAAGAGAGAAAGTGATGCAACACTGCGGCGAAGAGAGAGAGGTTGTAGTGAATCAGTAAGAGGAGGAGAGTTGATGAGACGAAAGGCCTTTGATTCCACCTTGTCCAGTAGTGTTGTGAAGGTTGATCCCCCCACACATGAGAGCCATACTCCATACAGGGGCGGATGAGACCCCTGTACAGAGACAGTAACTGCGTGGGGGTGAAGTATTCACGGAATCTGCGCAGCACACCTAACTTCTTTGAGGCGATTTTAGTAAGAGAGGTAATGTGATCTCTCCAGGAGAGATTATGAGAGAAAGAGATTCCAAGAATATTAAGAGAAGAGGAAAGGTCAAGTTGTGTATCGTTAAAGGAGAGGGGATAGACATCAACCGTGTATAACCGTGGTGGTGTTGACGATGAAGCAGTAGTTACGGTACGATGACCTTATGGAGTCATCGTATACCCGATACCTGACTACACCAACCATCACTAACACCACCTCAATTTATTAATGATCTTGCATATAATAAGGCAAGCAGGTCCCAACTCACACCACAATTATTTGCATGGGGCAGAGGTAGAAGAAGGAGCAGAGGTAGATGCCTGTTGGTTGCATTGTTCTCGGCACCACACATGATATCTGAACCCAGCAGCTGTATTGCTTCTGTCAGATTTGAAGGTAATTTTGACGTAACCATCAACAGTGGTGTAACCGTGGAAGTTTTCAAAACATTTCCTGCAATTGTAGGAAACAATTACTATATTATGTATGTGTGTATGTGTGAGACAGAGGGACAAACAGACAAATTGACAGTGGAAATTATTAATAAAATATTCCTTCAAGATATATCTACATGTGGTACATTTTAAACCAGGAGAAATAATAATTAACAACGTTTTCCTTACTTAATAGATGCGTTGTAATCCTGTAACAATAGATAATCGTAACAACCAGAACTAGCGCCTTTTGGCTCAAATATTTGTGAATCCATACTAAATATCAGTTGGGTACTATCCCGAGGTTCGCAAATCATGGTATAATCACACCTGTAAAAACAATAGTTTAGTATTGATGTCCTGAAAAATTGCGAATAACTGCTAAATTGGTTAGCATTTTCTTTCTTAATATTGAGTTTCATTGATAAAAGTGTGTTAAACTTTGCGTCAAATTTAAATAATCATATTTCGTTATGATACAACAGAAGATGTATGTAATGTACAGAACAATCCAAATACACAATATACTAATGACTTATGATATTGAGATGGAATTGTTTAACAAGGAAGAATAGGATACATTCACACATGGTTCTCCTTCTTAGCTCAATCAAAAATATTCATATAATTCGGAGATCCACTTTGCTGTCTATTCCATACTGATAGAATATAGGGTAGTCTGATGTTCCATAATTCGGTGACTCGATGGTTATTCTCTCATCAATTGTCATGCTAGCTGTTGTATTAGGATCCATGAGGTCTATCGGGGAGTCTGCTAACACCAGTACCCCAAGAAGGCCCACTGCTATCACCACCTTCAGCATCCTGCGTTGTGAAGTAAAGAACAACACGCTTATTAATTCAAGTGAATTGAATCTCTATATATGAATCAGTATCATTAATAAATATTGAAATAATATTAACAATAATGTGAAGTGATTTTGACAGAGCAGTGAAGGGATGTGAACAAAACAGTGAACAATAGATGAACAACACAGTAAAAGTATTTGAACAGGACAACGAACAGGAAAGTGATCATTAAGTGAACAAAACAGTAAAGGGATGTGAACAATGCAGTGAACAATAAGTGAACAAATCAGTGAAGGGATGTAAGCAAAACAGTGAACAGTAGGTGAACAAAACACTGAAGGGATGTGAACAATACAATGAACAGTAGGTGAACAAAACACTAAAGGGATGTGAACAATACAATGAACAGTAGGTGAACAAAACAGTGAAGGGATGTGAACAATACAATGAACAGTAGGTGAACAAAACACTAAAGGGATGTGAACAATACAATGAACAGTAGGTGAACAAAACAATGAAGGGATGTGAACAATACAGTGAACAAAACACTAAAGGGATGTGAACAATACAATGAACAGTAGGTGAACAAAACAGTGAAAGGAAGTGAACAATACAGTGAACAGTAGGTGAACAAAACAGTGAAGGGATGTGAACAATACAGTGAACAGTAGGTGAACAAAACACTGAACAATAGGTAAACAGTACAGTTAAGGGATGTGAACAATGCAATGAACAGTAGGTGAATAAAACAGTGAAGGGATGTAAGCAAAACAGTGAAGGGATGTGAACTTTTTAGTTTACTCATATATTGTGTAAATGTTTATGTTTTATTAGCAGCGATATCCGACGTTGTCCGCCTACATGTGGATTTGTCAATAAATTTCCTCTAATTATTTGTATGTGAACTTATTAGGAGGGTGGGAGGAGTCCATTATCCGGTGTGGTTGCTGGTCCACCAGAGAAACCATGACAGCTTTACAACCATAAAAGTTATCCATGACGCAACTACAGCAGAAGGTGGCATTGTAACAGCCACAATTAAATAGCAAGGCCCAAGTGGTTTGGGATGCAGGAGTACTGGGATTGACCCCTCTCCCACATTGGTTAAAAAAAAAATCACTGTCCTTAGATTTAGTATTAAATTTAGGTGTTCAACATTTTGTGGTATGAGTTTATTCCTAAACTGGGTATGCAAGCCAGGCCTGCCTTGATACCATAGAGTCTATGTTGAGAAAGCCATAAATGTTTGGTTGTTTTAAGCTGATAATTCAAGAAACATATCCACCAAAAATAAAATTAGACTGAGGACATTCCCGGGACTACACCGGTCACAATGCTGTATAATTTGTTAACATTTTTTTCTATTGCATCCCCACTGGGGAATCGAACTGATTAAAATGATGTATTAATTTTTACCGTAGGTCAAACGATGCGGCCGTGCCTAGCGGCTAAACAAGGGATTTTCATTGAGAGGCTCGCAATGACCTGATTGGCGGCTCCCAAGAGAGAGAGAAATCATCAGTGATCAGAGAAAAAGTCCAAAGTATTAGATATAAATTGCATCACTATGCCGTATCAGATGTATCACTTCATATAATTGCTAATGGGAATAGGCCCAGTGGCCCTGGCAATTCTTTATTTTTCATAATTATTCAACACAAAGAGAGAGAGAGAGAACGAGCTCTCTGTATAGGAACTAGTGGTTATGGAAACCCACAAAAATAATTATATAATTTAGTTCCCATATATATGTTTTTCTGTTTATCCATGTGGTTTATGCGGCTCTCACTCTGAATATGTCCTGAACTTTTGTCTCGTGAAAAAATTAGTGAATAACACTGGGCTAAGCACACAGACGGAGTGTTTTTTATATATAGATTTATGCTGTGTTAATTCAAGAGGTATAAGGGAGAGGAAGGGACAACAAGAAGAGTAACTGCACCTGATCCAAGAAGGGTAGAGCGTCGATGAACCTGGGTGTTGGTTATGTGGAGTTAACCTGAACCACGACCTAACCCTGGGGGCTTTATATACCCTCTTCCACAGGTGTCTTAGACCCCACAGCTGCAGCGGAGGAATGGATGATGCAGATGACTCACACCAATAATTCATAGCACCAAGAGTATAATTTTCAGAAGTCTTCGATCAGCAAGTTATAGGGTCGTTGTTTGTGTGATACACGTTCAACCAAACTCTGACCCCGTTGAGATAATGATGTGGGCAATACTTTAAATGTTTGGGTGCCCCTTCGGCCCCAGCCACACTTTTTCAGTTCTTTTGCTATGCTTCTTTCTACATAAGGAAGATCTAGAAATATATAAAAATATTACTAGTTATTCAGACATCTCGCAAATGAACTAATATCTGAGGTGAATGCCAAAATGTACAAGCTAAAATATTACTTTCCTGAAAAAAAAAAATTCTTATGTTATGGAGGTTGTGCAGTGTTGGTAATTCTGGAGCAACTGATTCCTCCAAGCTATTCCAATTACTGAGTCATGATTCGTATATCTGTTAATCATGTTTTGTTTCCTGACATACTTTAGAGAAATCAAAACACTCCACTGTACCATGAATATACTATCGCATTAATGATCTTAATATATTTCCAACTCATTAACCTATCGTATGATATATACTGTACGTCTGATACAAGATAATTATGTGTATATGTATGCATGTATTGAGAAAGTGTGTGTGGGTGGTTGGGTTTAATTAAATTTTCTATTTGTAGTGGATGTGGCAGCTTCCTCGTATATACATGAATATATCAATACTTCGATGAAATGAGAAACAGATAACGTGATCTATACAAGACAGATGACCTGACAAGTTTATGTATGTGTTTAATCGAGTAATAGTTAATCTAACATGTTTGCCCTGGTGTGTATGAGAGAGAGAGGGAGAGAGTCAAAGTCAAAGTCAAAGTCAAATTGTTTATTCCATGAATCATGGTTATTCTTTGAGGTTACATACATATATAAAATATTATTACAAGGAAACTGATTTCCACTAATCACCCAAAATAAAATGTCATAAACTTAGTATATAAAATGTCAAATAAGAAAACTTAATTGTTGGTTTTTAACAATATGTTTTTGAGTCCAGCCTTAAACATATGTAAACTTCCAGAAATTACAATGTTATGTGGTAAATCATTCCACAACTTGGGAGAGATAGAGAGAGAGAGAGAGAGAGAGAGAGAGAGAGAGAGAGAGAGAGAGAGAGAGAGAGAGTTACATTTGAATGTTTGTGTGTGTGTGTGTGAATGTGTGTGTGTGTGTGTGTGTGTGTGTGTGTGTGTGTGACAGACAGAGAGGAACATAACATAAATTATAAGCTCTGAGTGTAGGAGTCAAAGAGGAATATAATGGAAAGCAGAACCAACCAAGACTGAAGGGAAGAAATCACTGGAATGAGAAAATAATGCATAGAGGCATATGGAAATGAGAGGGTCACTTAGTTCTTGTATAATTAGTTTGTATTCGAAATTCTTGTGTTGTTTTTATATTATGTAATGAAATGGAAGGATAGGGTTAGAAATAAAAATCATATAAAGTCATGATTCGTATATCTGTTAATCATGTTCTGTTTCCTGACATACTTTAGAGAAATCAAAGCACTCCACTGTACCATGAATATATTATCACATTAATGATGTTAATATATTCCAAACTCATTCACCTATAGTATGATACATACTGTACAGTTGGCTCCACTCCCGCGTTGACCACTGCGCATTGCCAATGTTGAGCCACCCAGATATTCGAATCCCGAACGAAGCGAAGCCCTCATAACCGAGTGAGATGAAGGGAGACACGACTACAACCTTTAAGGGTTATGGATGTTATCGTAATGATTATTTTTCCTCCCCTTCCTCGTATATACTGCTAGACTCACAATTATAGTATTAAATAATCATCAGAAATTGTTGGCGTGTGAATTTGTTAAGTCTCTATTTATATTGCATAAAGTTGGATGTAAATAAGAGAAGAAAACTTAATATACTTAGAATCAGCTTTGTTGCTATATTACATCAAGTGCTTACCATAATTATTCTTTCCATCTACAATATTTTTCAATCACTGATGATGCTTCGACCTCCATCTCCCCAACTCAGTTGTCCCTCCCTCCATCTCACTCGGTCATGAGTGTTTTGTTTCGTAAGGGATTCGAATATCTGGGTGGCTCAACATTGGCAATGCGCAGTGGTCAACGCGGGAGTGAAGCCAACTGTACGTCTGATACAAGATAATTATGTGTATATGTATGCATGTATTGAAAAAGTGTGTGTGGGTGGTTGAATTTAATTAAATTTTCTATTTATAGTGGATGTGGCAGCTTCCTCGTATATACATGAATAGATTAATACTTCGATGAAATGAGAGAGAGATAATGTGATCTATACAAGACAGATGACCTGACAAGTTTATGTATGTGTTTAATCGAGTAATAGTTAATCTAACATGTTTGCCCTGGTGTGTAGGAGAGAGAGAGGGAGAGAGTCAAAGTCAAAGTCAAAGTCAAATTGTTTATTCCATGAATCATGCTTATTCTGTGAGGTTACATACATATATAAAATATTATTACAAGGAAACTGATTTCCACTAATCACCCAAAATAAAATGTCATAAACATAGTATATAAAATGTCAAATAAGAAAACTTAATTGTTGGTTTTTAACAATATGTTTTTGAGTCCAGCCTTAAACATATGTAAACTTCCAGAAGTTACAATGTGATGTGGTAAATCATTCCACAACTTGGGAGAGATAGAGATAGATACATAGAGAGAGAGAGAGAGAGAGAGAGAGAGAGAGAGAGAGAGAGAGGGAAGGAAGGAGAGGAGGTAGAAAGATAAGACAAACTTACTGCTTTACTCTCTCTCTCTCTCTCTCTCTCTCTCTCTCTCTCTCTCTCTCAGGCCGGTGGGATTGGAGGGTGGGGAGAGAGCCTTCTACTTTGCTATCCTTACCTACGACTATCACTGGGGAGATATTCATTCTCTACCAGTAACCTTCTAATCAGATCACCCCGTGTGAACCGTAAGGTCTGTTGTGGTCTGTGATTCTATGTAACTCTATGTAACTCCATTAAAGTATTGCCAACCAATCAGTCAGTCAGGCCTTGGTAGATATTAGTTTTCTAAGTAACTCAAACTAATGTTAAACTGACGTCGCTTCACCATCGATTCTCAGCTGCCCATTTCACCCCACACATACACACTAAACATTTATTGTTGCCCTACCCACACCAACACACGACCCCTACCCTCCCCTAACACAAACTCCCTACCCTTCCCCCAACACAAACACCCTACCTTTCCCCCAACACAAACACCCTACCCACACCAACACACGACCCCTACCCTCCCCTAACACAAACACCCTACCCTTCCCCCAACACAAACACCCTACCTTTCCCCCAACACAAACACCCTACCCACACCAACACACGACCCCTACCCTTCCCTCAACACAAACTCCCTACCTTTCCCCCAACACAAACTCCCTACCCTTCCCCCAACACAAACTCCCTACCCTTCCCTCAACACAAACTCCCTACCCACACCAACACAAACACCCTACCCTTCCCCCAACACAAACTCCCTACCCTTCCCTCAACACAAACTCCCTACCCTTCCCTCAACACAAACTCCCTACCCTTCCCCCAACACAAACTCCCTACCCTTCCCCCAACACAAACTCCCTACCTTTCCCTCAACACAAACACCCTACCCTTCCCTCAACACAAACACCCTACCCTCCCCTAACACAAACACCCTACCCTTCCCCCAACACAAACTCCCTACCTTTCCCCCAACACAAACTCCCTACTCACACCAACACAAACACCCTACCCTTCCCCCAACACAAACACCCTACCCTCCCCCCAACACAAACACCCTACCCTTCCCTCAACACAAACACCCTACCTTTCCCCCAACACAAACTCCCTACCCTTCCCCCAACACAAACTCCCTACCCTTCCCTCAACACAAACACCCTACCCACACCAACACACGACCCCTACCTTTCCCCCAACACAAACTCCCTACCCTTCCCCCAACACAAACACCCTACCCTTCCCTCAACACAAACACCCTACCTTTCCCCCAACACAAACACCCTACCTTTCCCCCAACACAAACTCCCTACCCACACCAACACAAACTCCCTACCCTTCCCTCAACACAAACTCCCTACCCTTCCCCCAACACAAACACCCTACCCTTCCCCCAACACAAACTCCCTACCCTTCCCTCAACACAAACTCCCTACCCTTCCCTAACACGAAACACCCTACCCTTCCCTAACACGAAACTCCCTACCTTCCTCTCCTCCCCCCCCCCTCCCCCCACACACACACACCTGGTCTCCTTTGCTACTGACGTCAGGCCCAATATTGCCAGTGTGAGCCAATCAACTGATCGGTTGTAAATAATGTGTGTGTGTGTGTGTGTGTGTACGTATGTGTATGTGAATGGAAGTTGACGGCCGCGAGGAGGTGAATTTGGTGTATATCAGAATATTGGGTGTTTAAAGGGTTAAGGGGATGTACTGTACAATATATTATTCTTTATATTATCTTATGCTGAATTTAACACCCGCTTGTCACTTCCCTCATATATATATATATATATATATATATATATATATATATATATATATATATATATATATATATATATATATATATATATATATATATATATATATATATATATATATAAGTGTGTGTGTGTGTGTGTTGGTTCTGTTAAGCGGAGATTCACTTGTTGGTGAATTGGAATGTTTCAAATTCCTTGAGACTATGCCAAGAAACAGATCTTCTATGAGTACCATTGAGGGTGTCTGTTTTCTGGTATAGTAATAGAAGGAATCAGCAGCCACACAATTTATCAACAAGAGAATCTCCCTTTAATTAAGGATAAAATTAGGTGTTGGTAAATTTGGAGCAATTGATTCCTCCAAACTATTCCAAGCAACAGAACACCATTATTTTTGCTCATCTGGTCATGTTTCCTGGCATACTTTGAAGGAATCAAGACACTCCAACGTACCAAATAAGAATTATTACCTTAATTTACAAGCCTATATAATGATCTGCTGTGGATGATGAAGAAGATGGATGTACAGTCGTGGTCAATAATAATCATCTACATATAGGTATCGAAAAGCAATTTACTGTTTAATGTTTTCACGTTTACATATAATATTATTGTTTTAAGTAGAGTGTACTTGCTTGTATTAAACTAAAAAATGGTAGTTAACCTATTTATTGAAAAGTTTATCATCTTAGGAACAGAGGGAAGCTGTCAAACTCTTACATGAGTTACCCCCCTATATGGATGATTATATTTCACCACGACTGTATGTATGTATGTATGGATGAGTGGTGTTGCTTAGGTAAGGTTGGTGGTGTGGCATGGGTGGGTAGTATAGAAGCAACAACATTGGTAGTGTTAACGATGGTGTGGTATTCTGTGTGTGGTGTGTGTGTGTGTGTGGTATGGTGTGGGATGTGTGTGTGTGTGTGTGTGTGGCATGGTGTGGGATGTGTGTGTGTGTGGCATGGTGTGGGATGTGTGTGTGTGTGGCATGGTGTGGGATGTGTGTGTGTGTGTGTGTGTGTGTGGCATGGTGTGGGATGTGTGTGTGTGTGTGTGATGTGTGTGTGTGTAACATGGTTTGGTGTGTATGCGGTGTGTGTGTATGTGTGTTGTTGTAATTAGTTGATTCTCATGGGTTCTGCCTACCTATATGTATGGTTGCATGCCTGATGATTGACGCTACGGTGCAATTAATTGAATATAAAACACACACACACACAAACATTAAAAAATATTAAAGACACAGACTAACACATTCCAACAGACAGACATACCGAGAGATGTATATTATGATAAAACAAAAGAGATGAATGCAGTTATTTTTTTTATTTTCGTCGAGGTTTGTTGTTTGCGTCAAGCCGAGCAGAAACGAGCAAGTGAGGGCAGGGAGGGAGGGTGAGAAGAGGGAGGAATGGTGGGAGGGTGAGAGGAGGGAGAGAAGGAGGAAAGGAAGGGTTTGGAGAGAAAGGAAAGATGGAGGGAGGAAGGGAGGGTGAGAGGAGGGATGGAGGGAGGGAAGGGCTTAGAGTGAAGCGAAGGATGGAGGGAAGGGTTTAGAGAGAAAGGAAGGAGGGAGGTGAAAGGAAGGACAGGCAGGGGGAGAGAGAGGGAAGGGTATAGAGAGAAGGGAGGGAGGGAGGGAAGGGAAAGGACAGGCAGGGAGAGAGGGAAGGAAGGGTGTAGAGAGAAGGGAGGGAGGGAGGAAGGGAGGTGAAAGGAGGGCAGGATAGGAGTGAGGGCTGGAGAGGGAACTATAGGGACTGAAAGGGGGCAGGGTGGTAGGGAAAGGAGGAAAGATGGATGGCAGGAAAGGGAAACATGCAGGGAAGAAAGGGAAAATGGATGACATGGGAAGAAGGAAGGGAGGGGAGGGAGGTAAGGAGAAATGCAGGGGAGAGAGGGAGGGAGGGAAGGAAGATAGGGAGAAATTTAGGAGAGGGAGGGAAAGAAGGGAGATAGGGAGACATGCAGGGGATGGAGGTAGGGATAAATGGAGGGGAGGGAGGAAGGTAGGCTTAGTGAAGATGAAACCAAGTTCAACATTTACTCCCCAACTTTTACTATTTCCATCTTTTTTAGAGGGTCGAGTCGGAGGTAATTTAGGCTTTGTGAGGATTAATTATAGCTATATTTATAAGTGTGCAAGAAAGAATGTGTGTAAGGGAGTGAAAGAGAGAGAGGGACAGAAAGAGAGTAAAGGGAAATAACACACACACACACACACACACACACACACACACACACACACACACTATTGTATCCTTAATAAACTATGAAAAATAATTCATGTATGTACTGTATATGTGTGTATGTGTACGTATGTGTATGTATGTGTGTGTGAAGAGAGATGGTGACGAACGGACGTGTCGAACTTGTGCTCCTAGTTTGGCTTGTGTAACCGCGTGTTTACCGGTGTTGTGGTGCATATGTTTTGTACATTTATTAAGCGCTATGGCCAAGATACCCAATCCGGATATTGAATATTGTGTGGTGTGCAAATTGGAGAAGGATCAGAAAGTAAAATGGCTGACGTGCATAAAGTGTGAAAATGGAGCTCACTCAACTTGCGCGAATTTGGGTGGGATTAAGAGCGATCCTGATAAAATAAATTGGGTGTGTAACTATTGTGCAGTTGAAATTAAGGGTAATAGAAATCTGAGTGATGAAATGAAAGAATTGCAGCGTGAAATGAAGGAAATAAAGGATTTGTTGATGAAAAATGTATCTTTACCGAAAGATATCGAAGCAAGTGTTGTTGCCTCAGTCAGTGCGGCGGTAGAGGCCGGTACAGCGTCGGCACTAGGGGGGTGTGGGGGTGGAGAGGAGCAAGAGAATTTGTGGTCTGAAGTTGTGTCACGTGGAAATAAGAAGAAAAATAAGAACAATAACAAGAATTTACTTGTTGTTAAGGCGAGCGATAACGGTAGTGCCACTGATAAGAAAAATCAGGTACGTGAGGCTCTCTCAGACGTGCAGGTCCAGGATTCGAAATTTACTACCGGTGGCAATATTATAATGAACTTTGAAACTGAAACGGTGAGAGATAATGCTTCGGAAAAACTGAAGCATGTAGAGAATGTGAATGTCACGCAAGTCAAACGCCCCTTGCCGAAAATAATGATATGCAACGTACACAAAGAAGAAGACAAATCAAAATTAGTTGATTTATTAATTGAGAGGAATGAATATCTTCAGACGATTGATAATATCAAGGATAAGATAAGTATTGTGTTTAGCAAGCCAGCAGCGGGAGAGACTGTTCACTATATTATGAAATGTGACCCAGAGGTTCGTGCCATTATTCATAATCATCATGATAAATTAAAGTTACAGTGGGGTGTCTATGATGTCCGTGACAGGTATCACGCTTTGATGTGTTATTACTGTTTAAAATATGGACATAAGAAGGATAAGTGTTCTGCTATGACTAGGGGTGATAATCCAGTCTGCTATAAGTGTGCAGGTAACCATGAAGGATATAACTGTCATGAAACAATCAGAAAATGTATTAATTGTGTAAAGGCCAAGCGGCAAAACGACCATAGTGTGAGTAGTACTAATTGTCCATTTTTTGCTGCTGAACTGCATAGAATAAGAAATAACACTGATCATGGCTTCTAACGTTCAGAGTGTTAAGTGTGGACTATTAAATGTACAATCTGCTAGAAATAAAACCTTTGAAATTCGGGACATTATTAATAACGAATGTTTAGACATATTTGCCATCACTGAAACCTGGTTGACGGACTTTGACTCGGCTGTTACTGTAGAGATGACACCTGTTACTCATACTTTCTTGCATAATCCTAGACGTGTGGGTCGTGGGGGAGGCGTGGGCCTGTTTCTTGCCAATTCAATTAAAAAGAGTAGGAAATGCAGAACGTGTGCGTTTAATAGCTTTGAACTACTACAAGTTGAGTGCGAAACAAATGGGAACAAGGTGGTAATTTTAGTAGTATACAGATCCCCAAGCTCAAGTGCTAGTATGTTCATTAATGAATTTAGACTGCATTTAGAAACAATTGACATGGTGAGTGCAACCGTTATTATCTGTGGTGATTTTAACCTATGGTTGGATGATCCTGGGGCTCGATATGTCTCACTGTTTATTGATACAATGGCCACATTTAGTCTCGGCAATAATGTTGACAAGCCTACATCAGTTGGTGGCCACATAATCGACCTGGTCTTTGTTGATACAACATGTGACATCATTCATGACCTTTATGTAGATGACGTGTGTTCCATTTCACCAGTTCATAAACTTATTACTTTTAAACTAACCCTGAAAATTAGTAGAAGACAAAGAAAGAAGATTAGCTTTCGTTTGAAGAGTAAATTAGACCCTAATGCTCTTATCGACACTATCAGTAATAATATAGCGGCACAATATAATAATGTGTGTAGTCATTGGTCGGCATTTAAGGAGGATTGTCATGAGTGCTTGTATGACTTATATAATACTATCACGGGAGTGGAATACGAGAAGATGTGCCCGGTCAAAACAAAAGATGTTGTTATAAAAGATGAGTCACCGTGGTTCAACGATGAAATTCTGAAAGCTAAAAAAGAAAAGAAAAAGAAAGAAAAATTATGGCGGAGGTGCAAGACGGATGACTCAAGGAGAGAATACAATCAGGCTCGAAATTTTGAAAAAAGACTCATAGAACGCAGAAAACGTGAGTTTTATAAGGAAAAATCAACTTTAGCTGGGTCGAATATTAATAAACTATATAAGGTATTAGATAATTTAACTGGAAGTAGGAAGCGAAACAAATTACCTGAAGGATATACAGACAGTGAACTAGCGAATGAATTTCTTACTTTCTTTGATGCTAAGATCAGTAGGATACTGTTATCCTTTAACAGTGATGACTCTGAGAGGCTTATGAGAAATATGCAAGTTACAGAGGTGAAGTTGTCGACATTTCATAATGTCAGTGTATCGACAGTTAGGGATGTTATTAAACGATCAAATCTGACTTACTGTGCGAGTGATCCTATGCCACTTAACTTACTTACCAGCAGTGAAAACTTTGAACAGATTGTAACTATTATTACGAAAATGGTGAATAGAAGCATACTAGATGGTATTTTTCCAAGTCCGAGAAAAAAGCGATTGTAAAACCAATAATCAAAGGAAAACTTGATCCCCAAAGCCTCAGTTCTTTTCGTCCAGTGTCAAATCTAACATTTCAATCAAAAATACTAGAAAGTGTACTTCTGTTGCAACTGGTCGATCACTTGAATACCGTTGGTGTCATTCCTGATGGTCAGTCTGCGTATCGTCGCTTATATTCTACTGAGACTGCACTGTGTTCGGTAGTGAGTGATATGTGTGGCCTCTTAGATGAGGGTAAGTGTGGAGTGTTGTTACTGCTGGACTTAAGCGCTGCCTTTGACACTGTAGTGCACAGTATACTGCTGCTGGTTTGCGAAAATATTGGAATTGAGGGTGCTGCTCTTTCATACCTTAAGAGTTATCTTGAAGGCAGAACATACCATGTACAAATAGGGGACTGTTTCTCAGATGTGAAACCTTTAACGAGGGGAGTTCCACAAGGGAGCGTGCTTGGGCCAATACTTTTCTGTATTTACACCGCTGATTTGTCTAGTGTACTGGAGAAGTATGGAGTGAAGTTTAAACTATTTGCTGACGACACACAATTCTACATGTCGCTTACCAATATACAAGACACTGAAACACAGTTGAGTACCATGATGACTGATATCAGGCAGTGGATGGACATTCGGCAACTAAAATTGAATGAGAATAAGACTGAGTGCCTATTTGTTGGTCGACAGATTGACTTTGATAGACTACACATACGAAATTTGCGTGTAAATGACACTGAACTTGCAGTCAGCAAATGTGTGAAAAATCTCGGAGTACTATTGGATAGTGAGTTGACAATGAAGGAACAGATTAACCAAACAGTGAAATTGGCAGGTTATCACTTGAGGAACATAGCGTTTGTAAAAAAGTAACTTGATGAGGATAACATAAAAAAGCTCATTCAAAATCATGTAATAAGTAAACTAGATTACTGCAATTCTTTATACTATGGTCTTCCAAATTATATGTTGAAAAAACTTCAATTAATCATGAATAGAGCCGCTAGATTGATTAAAGGACAATCATTGAGAGAGCGGATAACCCCTGTGTTAATCGAACTGCATTGGTTGCCTGTTAAGGCAAGAATTGTGTACAAGCAGTGTACAATGGTGCATCAAGCGTTGAAGTACGGCAAGCCAGAATACATGAGAGACATGCTTGAGGAGTTTCATGTCGAAACTAATGTAACCCTGCGGCACAGTGCTGAAGTGAATAGACTAATGGAACCAAGATTTTTTAGAGAGGCTGGTCGTAGGGCCTTTGTCAACAGTGCCCCGCGACAGTACAATAGACTACCTGCAAGTATAAAGAGGGCTGAAAATATGAACACCTTTAAAAAAAGACTAAAGACATTTCTCTTCACCGACTGCTACGACTTGGATAACAAAGTAATCAAAGAAGAATATACGTGTTAATGAACTCATCGTGGGGGGCGTGGAGCGTTGCACTGCGACGGAATGCCCCCAGATCATCATCATCAAGTATCAAGTATATGTGTGTACATGTGTGTAGTGGATATGTATATGTATGTATGGGTATATGTCTATGTGGATGTATATGTGTGTACATGTGTGTAGATATGTATATGTATGTATGGGTATATGTCTATGTGGATGCATGTGGATGTGTATATGTGTATAATATGTATGTGTATGTATGTATATAAGTTTATATGTGTGTGACAGCGTAATGAATGTATATATGTTTATATGTGTGTGACAACGTAATGAAGGTTTTAAATTATGTCTGTACAAATATTATACACATCATATGTTTATTTGTATGTTTGGTGGGTTTGTTCTATAATTATTAGTTAGTAAGGATAACTTAATTTAATTTAATTTAAGCTTCATATTCCATTCCATTTTCACCAATTATTTGTAACTGTATATTTTCAGCCCATGGCTGCCTTTTTCTGAATTAAACCGTTTATTATTATTATTATTATTATTATTATTATTATTATTACACACACATTTTGCACGAGGAAGGTTAGGTGGTTTTGCTTGGGTTGTACGGACCTGTTGTGGTGGTGATGATGGTGGTGGTGGTTAGGCTTGTGTGGTGATGTTATGATGTTGTTTTGTGGTGGTTGGTGGAGCATGTGTGTGTGGGTGAGATATTGTGGTATGTTTGGGTGTGTGGGTGGGGTGTTGTGGTGTGTTAGGTTGGTGAGGTGAGGTAGTGTGTGTGGGTGGGGTGTTGTAGTGTGTGTGGTAGGGGTGTTGTGGTGTGTGTGTGGGGGGTGTTGTGGTGTGTTAGGGTGGTGAGGTGTTGTAGTGTGTGTGGGTGGTGAGGTGTTGTAGTGTGTGTGGTAGGGGTGTTGTAGTGTGTGTGGTAGGGGTGTTGTGGTGTGTTAGGGTGGTGAGGTGTTGTAGTGTGTGTGGTAGGGGTGTTGTGGTGTGTTAGGGTGGTGAGGTGTTGTAGTGTGTGTGGGTGGTTGGGTGTTGTGGTATAGTGTTTGTGGGTGGGGGGGTGTTGTGGTGTGTGTGTGAGTGGTGGTGAGGTGTTATGGTGTGTGTGGGTGGTGGTGAGGTGTTGTACTGTAGTGCGTGTGGTTGCTGGTGGGGTGTTGTAGTGTGTGTGGGCTACGGTAGGGTTTTGTAGTGGTTGGAGAGTAGCATACTGTTTTATATTAGTGTTTGTGTGGTGCTGATATGGATGTAGTTGTGTAGTGGTAGTGTGGTAGAGTGATAGCTATGTGGTCGTTGTGTGGTGATGGTGTGATGCTTTGGTGGTGTGATGTTTTGGTGGTGGAAGAGTAGTACTGCCCTTGTTTACCCTCAGTTATGGTTTCTATATATTATGATCTGGTACGGTGGTGTTCATTCCCATATCACAAAGAAAATCGTAAACCATCAAGCCAATATCGAGGCCTAGCTGAAGTGGGAGGGCTGGAGAGGAGAGGGGAAAAGTTTGAGGTGGGAGTGGAAGATAGAATAAGTGAAGGAAGGAAGGGGGGAGGGAGGAGAATTATTGAGGATAGCAATGTGGTGGAGGAAGAGGAAGAATAGAGGTAGGAGGGGAGGGAATGAAAAGTAGAAGAGGAAAGGAGGGAATAATAATTACTGTACAGACACAGTCAAAAGTTCCATCTCAGTTGAATGAAAGTGAGTCATGAGAGTGAATTTTATGAACGAATATTGCAGAGTTCAATAACCTTAGTCTCATACCATTTTTCGAGGTCGTTTCACTCGAGGGTGTTGTAGGACTCCTGACCTTAACTGTACATAGAGGAAAGGGAAAGTAACAGAAGCTAATAGTGGGTGAGAAATAAAAAATGTGTTCAATTTAAATGCTTATACACACACACACACACACACACAAATTGACACTGACACACACACACACACACACAGAGATTGACACTGACACACACACACACACACACACACACACACACACACACATTGACACTGACACACACACACACACACAGATTGACACTGACAAATACACACACACTCTCTCTCTCTCTCTCTCTCTCTCTCTCTCTCTCTCTCTCTCTCTCTCTCTCTCTCTCTCTCTCTCTCTCACACACACACACACACACACACACACACACACACACACACACACACACAAATTGACACAGACACACACACACACACACACACACACAGATTGACACTGACACACACACAGATTGACACTGACACACACACACACACACACACACACACACACACACACACACACACACTCACACACACACACACTCAGACTGCCACTAACACACACACATACACACACAGTCACCCATTCTTTACTCAATGAACGCTGATGGATTGGCCATTGACACAAGATAGTCAAACCCGAGTATATTGACAGTCCAATTGATAACTGGGATATATTTTCGTTCACTGGTGAATACAATGTGTCTTCGTCTCTCTCATCCACGATAGATTTGCCAGCTCATATACTGTGAGATCGATACGAAAGCATTCATTACACACACACACACACACATGCACGTGTACTCTCTCTCTCTCACACACACACACACACACATGCACGTGTACTCTCTCTCATTCTCTCTCTCGCACACTCACACACACACACACATACATATATATATATATCCCTCTCTTTTACACACACTTACAAACACATGCAATATGTACAAATGGAAAAATTGTAGTGCTCGGCTAAGTGATTGAATGAATACCCATACCACTGTCTGTCTGTCTGTCTAGTGGATTAAAACACTGCAGGGTTAAAACTCTCTTATATGCATTTCCTCCTCGTTCGATTTCTATCTTCTATTACTAGTCAAGTTTGCTTCGACCAGTCCAAGAGTTGTCTCACAAACCCCCTGATTGTAAGTTGAAGGACAGGGGAATATTTAATCTGACCAGAGAATGGAGGAGGAACGCAATTGCAATACAACACATTTGCAAGTGACGAGGAAAAAAAAAAAAAGTTGCGTGTGTCGTGTAGAGATGGTTAATTGTGGTGGTGGTGGTTGTGTGATGTTACAAGGTCAGTCTTCTAAATAATGGTGTGTGGGAGTATGTAGTGGTGCTCTCTCTCTCTCTCTCTCTCTCTCTCTCTCTCTCTCTCTCTCTCTCTCTCTCTCTCTCTGCGTACAACTTGACATTTCTTTATATTTCTCCCTCCTCCTAGGTCTCACCCATACCCACTCCTCTACCTCCCTCCCTCTACCCCTCCTACCCACTCACTCCATCACTTCCTCTACCCCTCCCATCCACTCATTCCATCACTCCCTCTACCCCTCCCATCCACTCACTCCATTACTTCCCCTCCCACCCACTCCTCTACCTCCCTTCTTCTATCCCTCCCACCCACTCACTCCATCACTCCCTCTACCCCTCCGACCCACTCCTCTACCTCCCTCCCTCTACCTCTCCCACTCACTCACTTCCTCACTCATCCTTCCACTCACCCACTTACTCACCCTTCTCCCATCCCCACTCCTCCCACTCAGCTGTGTGCTTTATCTAGTCCCACCTTTCCAAAATATTGAGCACCAACTCCTTTCCCTTTCTGTGTGTGTGTGTGTGTGTGTGTGTGTGTGTGTTCTGTTGCTGAGTTTACACCTGCAAATTCTGTGTGTGTGTGTATGTGTGTATGTGTGTGTGCGGGTGGGTGGGTGTCGACCATGGAGCTAGAATAGGAGGAGACGACCCGCGGTCAGAAAAGTGAGGTCAGGTCAGCCATATTGGGATTGGCAAGAAGCTCGCCAGCCGCTCCTTAATTATTAATCTGGCCATGACTTATGTCACCCAAAAGGTGATTAATTCATACATTCTGCAGACAATGAAATATATTGTCACTAAACAGTTTGGGTGAACACTACCACTATCTTCAGTGGTCAGGACAGAGTGAAGAAATAACATATTATACAGTAAAGCAGTTCCTTTTTATGCAGTTATCAAAGTATGTCATGTGTATGTCTATGCGTGTGTGTGTGTGTGCGTGTGCTTGTGTATGTGTGTGTACAATCTGGGTGTGGTAAAATATGTTTACGTGTGAGGGAGGGTCACCAAACAAATTAATAAACGGCTGTGTTTGTGTGTTACTTAGGGAGGGATCGATTTATCAATTAGGAAGTTCATTAAGGGATTACGTTTGTGAGACCCATCACCAACCCATCACTAAGGTTGAAAATGTCATGGTTTTGAATATACAACAGTAATTCAGTTATTTTTGTTTTTCCGACTTCATGATATTTACAATATAAGAGTTGGCATCCTTCTCAGTGTAACTGTAATTGGCATTACATGTATCATTAAATATTGCATTATTCATTTTGCCTCCCTAGTTAGGATGATCGGTTACTTGGCCATGCCTATTATTCCAAGGAAATGCATACCATTGGATTCTGTTCCAATTTTAAGTGTATCAAGCAAGTGTGTTAGAAATATTAAAAATAATATTTCTCTTTAGGTAATCAATGACTCTGTTCTGAAAAGTAGGATATTATCTGATTCTGTTAATGAAGAGTCAGAGGAATACATATATATTCCAAGTCAGTCTCATCTCTCAAAGTGTACAAATAAGATAGTTTTATATATAGCAGGATTTGATATATATGTTAATGAAGTCCTTGTATTGTGAACCATACATTGTTGCCCTAAACTCAGACAAGACTGATAAACATATTCTTTCCTTGGTAAAACTTAAAGACAGAGTAAACTTGGTGTATCCATCTGATGATGTAATTGATATATGTATTACATCAGAAAAACTGTTTAGGGAAAGAGGGTCCAGCACCACTTTGGAGAGGGTAGATTGTAGCAAAATAATAATATCAGTGTTAATATATTATGCCCACAAATACATATTTTCTACTTTAGCTGGCCACATGTACGACTGAAAATCACTTGAATTAGTTAATTAAGGCAGTTGCTGAATCATATTTGCAGGTGAAATATGTATATAAGGCCAAATAAATTACTAAGAAGTTTGCATCCAAAGTGAAAGTAAAGAGTTGACAAATATATACAAAACTTATACATTTCAGTGGCCAATTTGGTATAGAGTGATAGGTCAGTAATTTATAAATTTCTATTTATATTATTGAAAGATGTGTGAATTGTATGTTATTAATTAAAGAATACGAAATACATGTCATACCGTAATTAAAAATGAATAAACATCGTGAGGAATATGGGTAAACTGTATGGGTACTATGAGTGGTCAGCCTTTCTTGCCAATACTAGGCGTTGGCTTCTGAGGACCTGACTGGCTTCACTCCACTGAGACCCAAATGAACGCGCGGGCCGCCTCCTCCTATTCTAGCTCCATGGTGTCGACAGCTGCATGAGTTGGGGTTTGGGGTATATCGGTGTGTGTGTCTTTCTTTGTGTTATTTTTTCTCTGTGTCTTTCTCTGTGTGTGTGTGTGTGTGTGTTTAGCCTCCTGAGTAAAGAGTAATAGTTAAAGTGTGTTACAACAATTGCGGTGAAGGGGAGGATGGCTAAGAGAGAAAGAGAGAGAGAGAGAGTGGTGGTGGTAGAGAGCTAATTTTTACACATTCTCTCTCTCTCTCTCTCTCTCTCTCTCTCTCTCTCTCTCTCTCTCTCTCTCTCTCTCTCTCTCTCTCTCCACTCAATTCATCACTGCCTAAACCCCCAACCACACTTCTATTTGTTTTCCTCCTTTTTTCCTCTCTTCTCTTCCATTTCTTTGTCCTTGGTTCTTTACTGAAAGTTGAGATGGACGGCAGCCAGGGAGGAGGTTAGCTGAAGAAGAGGGTAGGGTAGAGAAGTGACTGATTGAGTAAGTGTGGTTAAGGACAGACATGAGAAAGGTAAAAGAAAATGAAGTACTGTAAGATGCTGAAAGTAGAGAAGGAGAGATATGTTGTGCAGAAATATAATGGGGGTTAGTGAATGGGGAGAGATTGGTTTTGGTGAAGGGGGGAATAGTGGGAAAGATGGAAGCGAGAGAGGGAGAGATAGGTTTCCTGATGAGTGGAAGAGAAGGGAGTGAGAGAGGGAGATAAAGAAATATGGATGGGTGGAATAGGGAGGGAGAGAAGGACTACAAACTATGGGTGGTAGAAAGGATTTGGGAATAGAAGGAAGAAAATGAAGGGGGGGAATAGAAAGGAGAAGGGAGCGAGGGAGGAAGGAAAAAAGTGGAAGGTCAAACTTTTAGGGAAGCAAGGAATAAGAGGGAAGGAGGAGGTAAGGAAGGAGGTGGTAAGGAAGGAGGTGGTAAGGAAGGAGGAGGTAAGGAAGGAGGAGGTAAGGAAGGAGGTGGTAAGGAAGGAGGTGGTAAGGAAGGAGGTGGTAAGGAAGGAGGTGGTAAGGAAGGAGGTGGTAAGCGGAGGTATCGTTAGAGAGAGAGAGAGAGAGAGAGGTGGAGATGCATAGGTTGGTAACATGAACATTGTTTGGGTAATAGATATATTTATTATAATCTTTCCTGAACCATGATCACACACACACACACACACACACACACAACAGGGACAAAATTCCTCTGGGAAACAAAACAATATCTTCCTCTTGATTCTGGACAGATTAATCGGGACACACACACACACACACACCTTGGCCAGGCTTTATTATTTTGACACCAAGTCGACAGGAACAAGACCCACGGTAATCCTCCCTGTAAATACGACCAGCTGGACCACCTCACCTTAATTAATTAATTGATTGCTGGATATTAGGGTTGTCAACATGGAGGTGGTATAGCGCCAGAAAAAGGTGATAGAGAGGTGTGACAGCAAGAAGGAAGGAAATATAAAGAAAAGAGGGACAGTTGAAGAACTGAAAGATGGGAACAATTTAGTCTGGTCTCTCACTAGAGACCTTCCTAGCATGGGAAACCCTCTCTCAAAGAAATCGGGGCAGAGCAGGGGCCGGAGCCCCCTCTAGTCTAGCTCGCCAGGTCTCAGAGACACATAAGCCCCCCACCACGTCAAGGCGGTTCCCGTTGGGGTGACCTCACCTTAAGGGGATATTTAATTCACTTTTGTTTATATTGGAGAGACTCTAATTTCTCCAAAGTATAAATTATATGCCAGGAAACACGACTGGATGAACAAAAATAATTAGTGTTCTGTTTGGATTATTAGTTTGGGGGGATTCAGTTGTCCCAGATTTACTTGTTATATTTGGCCAATGGGGTTCTAATGAGGAGCTTGGAAGGTATTGTTGATGTTGATGTTTTTGTTGTTGTTGTTGTTGTTGTTGTTGTTGTTGTTGCTTTGGTTTTGGTTTTGGAGGTATAGGTGTATGTGGACGCTGAAATAATGGTTGTTTTTTGTTGTTGTTGTACTAGTAGTTGTTGTTGTTGTTGTTGTACTAGTAGTTGTTGTTGTTGTTGTTGTTGTCGTTGTTGTAGTAGTAGTTGTTGCTGTTGTTGTTGTTGTTGTCGTTGTTGTAGTAGTAGTTGTTGCTGTTGTTGTTGTTGTATTAGTAGTTGTTGCTGTTGTTATTGTTGCTGTTGTTGTTGTTGTGGTTGTTGTTGTTGTGGTTGTTGTTGATGTTTGAGATAGCGTTCGATGAGGTGATGTATGGGGGAGGGGGAAGTGTTGAGTGATGATGATGATGATGTTGATCTGAAATATTAAGAAGGAGAAATAGGAGGACAAAGAATAAGAGGGGGTGGAAAAGGAGGCTTATAAGGAGGTGAAAGGATAAAGGGAGTAGGAGGAGTAGGTGGAGGTGGAAGGAGAACAAGAGAAGGAGGAGGAGGTGAAAGGAGAAATAAAGGAGGAGGGGGAGGAGGAAGAGAATGGAAAAGATTAGTGGGGAAAAGGGAGACTTAGAAGGAGGGGAAATAGAAATTGAGAAGGAAAAGACGAAAGAGGAAGAGGAAGAACGGGTGAGAGAAGGAGGGAGGCAGAAGGGAAATGCGTCTGCCTCTGCCTGCATGTTTGTTCAGAGGAAAAGGCTGCATGGGGACTGGATGGGTACCTGGTGTCAAGTGGGTGACGGAAACTGGTATTTTCCTGTCTTTTTTTTTTCTTACATTCTTTATTTGCCTTTAGTACAAGCCCCAACACTCTGGGGAACATTGCCGCTAAAGATCATGAAGTTATCTGATACACGGTGGGATATTAATACGAGTAAATATATGTAAAAAATTGCAGAAATATCATGAAAAAGATGGAAGCAATTTTTTTAAGTCCTGTATTTTATACAGTTTTCAGCTTAATTTTCCCTCCAAGTCTCGTGTTGTGTATAATCTACATTAACATTTTATTTAAGGACGGAACAATTTACTGATTTGGAAGGCTATTAGAAAAAATAGGACAAAAGAAGAAGGGAAACAAGCTCGGAGGAAACACAGTGAGGAGTGGAACAGCTGAAGAATTAAGTATGAGTAGCCTGCCACTAACGTAATCTTTGTTATCATCATCATCATCATCAATAATACAATCTTGAATTTCATCACTACCATCACCATCATCACCATAACCAGAACCATTAGTGTTAATAATATTGTCACCATCATTATCAGTGAAAACTATGTACACAGTACACTCGCCAGCACTGCCCCGTGGTACAGGGGCTCACATGTTTTAGGAGATGTGGCACCACTGTGATGATTTGCTTCGAAACAATCCTCCACGCCTCAAACCACCAATCCCCCCACCAGTGCATATTTCGAGCAGAGTTCAGAACAAGTGTTTCGGTGTCACTATCTCGCACAGCGTTGGCAGTACTGGGTAGAAGGCCTCACAAGAGTTTGACCAGCTGTACCTGTATCTGTATGACTCGAGAGAAACTCACTTATTCTAATTCACATGAGAACTTCTCTGATATTGGGAACTCTGGCTCTTAGCATATAGACCAATATCGCGTTATGCCTTCAATGATTGCAGTGTGAATACTTAAACTTTTATCATAACTAAACTGTTTATTGTTTGGGGCAAAAAGTTGAGCAGTATGGATAGCTGGTTGTCGAGGAAGGTGAGGGAGAGAAGGGAGGGGAGGTAAGGTGGAGAGATAAGGTGATGGCAGAAGGAGTGGAGAGATTAGGTGAGGGGAGATGGGGTGGAGTGATGAGGTGATGGAATGAGGGGTGGAGAAATGAGGTGAGTGAGAAAATATTTAGGTGATTTTTAAAGTGAAAAGGAAAGATGTGAGTGTTTGCAAGGTAAGTTTGTTTGTTTTTTCTTTTTTTTACACCTCAACTTCGGGACCTTAGACTGTCAGTAACCTATATGACTCTAGCAAGGCCCCGAGATTATTGAGTGAAACTACGAGATGCTGGATGCTTCACTATGTCGCACTATAGAAGAGACAATGGAGCTTCCTATGGTGTTGGTTATTTCTGTTCTACCCCACTAGATGACGACACCTTATTTATACACGTCAGAATTGGAGAGTGCAGCTACACCGTCACTCACAGCATCACGGACATCTTCTGTGCTGTGAGTTCGGGAGTGACGGTAATTATAAGGAATTATTATTATTATTTTCTTGATGTGTCGGTGTAGCCAGGATACTTGAAGATCACCATCGATAAACCCCCCAGACGTTTTCTCGTGGACTCAATCCTGTACCATTGAAACTGTCACCACCTACTTCCAAAATCAAGTATAAAGGTAAGGGGAAGTGAGATGGGGTTGTAAATGAGATTGTGTGGAGATGTGAGATGTGGCTGGAAGTGAGGTTGTGTGAAATAGTACTAGACAGCCAGCTGGTCGTGGTGGCGTGTTTAGAGTAGGCTAGTGGATGGTTGGGTAGTTGGATGTATGGAGTGCTTGGGTGAGGATCAGGGGGAAGTGGGGGTGGGGGGTTGAATGTGTAAGTGTTGGAAACTGTAATTCGGGGACAGTAATGTTACTGTATGTTGGTGGGAATGTTATTATGGATCATACAGTAACGTTGTTTATATTTCTTCGTTATGTATAGCCATGATCTAAAGGGAAGTAACCTTTTATAGTCAATTTAGAGATAATGTAGGCCTCCAAGCTTAGATATAAAATACTTCCCTTGTATAATTTCATATAGAGTGGATCTGTTTCCTCTCATAGTTTGGAGGAATCAGTAGCTTACTGATTTCCCATAATAGGTTACGCTCTTTAAAACTGTGTGATAAACTCATACATGGGGTTGAGTCACTGTAATATTTTTTGCACCCATTATCTCACTGAACGACCATAAGTAGTTTTTCTTTATTATTATTATTACTATTATTATCATTATTATTATTATTATTATTATTATTATTATTATTATTATTATTATTATTATTATTATTATTATTATCATTATTATTATTATTATTATTATTGTTATTATTATTATTATTATTATTATTATTATTATTATTATTATTATTATTATTACAAGCACTGGGCTTCGCCCAACACGGCTGCTACGTGGGTGCTTTTGCCTGTGGCGTTGCTCGCTACGCTTGCCCAACCCCCAAAATCGCGACTCGCTGCGCTCGCCCCTCTACCCCCGCTCGCTGCGCTCGCGGCTCCACACATGGAGCCATGGCTCCACACCTACCTACCACCCAAGGATAATAGACTATAAAGGATAGTCCACTGCAACGTCACAGTGCTGACGTCGTAGATATCCGTGACGTCACGGGAGGCTCAGTCGCTAGCTGGAGCACAAACCTTGCCCGCATACTATGTAAAGTATGAGGCATAAAGATTATATCAGCTCATATTAATCGAAATAATGAGTTTCTTGGTAGTTGCACCTTGGTAGGTTATAAATATAAGAAGCATACTGATATAATGGCAATTGTAGAACTCGACAGTAGTTGTTGAAATAGAATAATGGACTATAAAACTGAAGGCCTTTCACGACCAAGATTGATATCGTCGCGTTCGCATCTCTAAACCCATATTTGTACAATAATGACTAATCTTTGGTGTCTTTGTACTCCACACAATTAAAATTGATCATTATAACTTAAAGTAAATGTGTTTGTAGTGTGTTGTCATCAATAGATATTTAGTGAAGCCAGGAAAGATCTCTACCACTGGCCACTGGTGCGTGACCGTGTGTCGTATACTATACTCGCCAGAAGTAGGTCTACAGTAATGTACCAATGTACTTGGTATTGGCTACTCTATAGTATTAATAATAGGGTCTTGATTTAGACTGACAATAGGTTGTGTTTAATAATACTTATTTTAGTATTTCCAACTGCCCCACTTCCGAAAATTGCCCTGAATAGGTCCGAAGAATTTGGTCCGAAAAAAACCCTGATTAGGTCAGAAGAATGTACCATTCACTTTTATAAACTGCTTCCACCTCCAATTATTTTCAAAAGTAGAAAAATAATTATTAGGAATATGAATATATAGTACTGTATGTTGAATGTGATTTATTATCATATACTGTACCTTACAGTGCCCTGAATAGGTCCGAAAAATACCCTAATTAGGTTAGAAGAATGTATCAGTTAGGTCAGAAGAAAGCACCATTCACTTATAAATTGTTTAACTCCACCTCAAATTATTTTCATAAGTAGAAAAATAATTATTAGGAATATGAATACAGAATAATGAAATACTAACACAATCAGTCCATGAGCATATTCACAGTGGAATTGCATATTTTCTAGAAAAATTATAATCTAATGTTAATTTTATCAAAAATATATAGATCATTGCCATATATATAAAGAAAAACTATATTGCTATTATAATTTACATAATACTGTAGTATCACAGTCAGTCCATGAATATAATCACTTCGGAATTGCACAGGTTTGGAAATTGTAAAAATAAAATTAATTTCTGTCACGATACAATTATAAAACATTGTTATATATATAAAGCAAAACTATATTGTGACTGGAAATTAAGATTATCAATGTGTTATTAGTTAAGTGATGTAAAATTTATTACTGTTAACTCTTACCTTCTCCCGGACTTATCTTGGACACTCTTTGTGTTGGCTTTTTTATCCCAACTTCCGTCAACATAAATATATTTGTATGGGTCCTTTCATTATATATGCATTTATTATAGTATTAGCAGAATTGTAAAGGTTTATGAAAACAACACATTTTCAGTTACTTTACTATATTTATTAATTTCAGAGAATGAAAGGTGAGTAGTTTGTAAAGGTGTATGGAAGTGAAGTTGTAGCATCTGGTGTTAAAGACAGACCTCCAGTTAGATGGCAGAACAGAGTGGAAGAGCATATGAAAGAGAGAAGCATGATCATTATAATGTATATATTAAATATTTCCGTCATTGAGCAGACCCTCTTGTGCTTCATGTGCATCACCTCTGGTATCTTCTTGTGCTTGAGCAATAGCAGCATCTAGTTCCATTTCTGGTGCATTATCTGTGAAGGAATTGATGTTAGAGGCACATAATCACATGGCACTTGTTTGCATAATATTATACTGTATATACAAAAGAAAAAAAATATATAAAGGTTGCCTTTCTATGATTTTCATAAATCCATTATCCAGCCCTACTCTAAATATACCATATTGTGAAACATTGAAGTACAGGGTAGGTCTGATACCATCTAATATTATGTACTATACTCAGTCATTTTTATGAAGAAATCAAAATTCTCGCCATTTCTTTCATCGAGCAGACCCTCTTGAAGTACTCTGGTACCAGTAGCCGTCTACGTCTGCTGAGTAGTATTATATTGGTTATAGAGCATTAAAAGACTGTAGCCTACTTAGATATTTCAAAGTTATCACTAGAAGATGCTGTCAGTATTGGGCTACATTTCTAACAGAATTAGGTAGACTTGGCCTGGCCTAACCTACATACTGTACAGTAAAGTATCATAAGATGAGGTGAAGTTTAAACTATGTACAGTATAGGCAAATAGCTGAGGGTGTAATGATACAATAACAATAAGTTAGGCCTTTGATAGATCACAACATACCTTTGAAATATGTACAGTATAGGTAATAGCTGAGGGTGTAATGATACAAAAACAATAAGTTAGGCCTTTGATAGATCACAACATACCTGGTTCTCAATTAGAATTTGGAAGGTGCAGAGTCGGTACAGTTGAAGGTTGCAATATTCTGATGATCTTTGGAGATCCATTACATCCTTGATTGTTCAAAGCATCTCTTGGGACGTAATCTGTTGTTGTTTTAAAGTGTAGAGAGCATACTCGGACCAATTCACCATTAGATTTGCCCTCACGTTAGCACGACGATATCAATATTTTGGCTTTCTCTTGGTCTCTTAGGAACTGATAGAGCTTTACCCAGTCTCTTTTTGCATGTCTACTGCCATTATTGAAATTGTACACATCACATACACCCATAATATGCCATAGACACTCACGTTTCACGTACATTTTACATTGGACTAGTGACAGTCTGTGCTCCAGGCCATGGAGGTATAATCTAAGAGGAGGCGGCATGAGCCGCTCGTCCTGTACACCCAAAGTGAAGCAAGGGGCGGAGCCTATTACCCTACCCCCCATTGACTCAAAACATTGCCTCGCCCGCTTTACTCCCATCATAATTATGGTCTTATTTTCTCATATATCCTATAATCATAGCCAGAAAGAGACTTGAATTTGTTCCATATATGATAACTACATAAAATTATCCAATTTTGTATATTATCAAAAGTACTTAAACCCATTAAATATCGCTGTTTCCAGCTAGAGCATTACCTCTTCTCGCAAACTTTTCCTAGGAGTATGAATGAAAGAATGAATTGATTAATGAATGAATAGTTTATTTTATGCAAAAAGTATAGTAAAAGAGAAGGTGATAGCTTACATACCAACCCACAGACCGTATTATAACGTTACAGAGAAATAACAACAAGTACAGATGACCACACATGAATCTGGTATGCCTCGCTACTTGCGAGATACCTACAACAGGAAGGAAAGTGAGCAAAAGTTATAGTTTGTTGACCAGCAGATAGTAATAATATTTTACTGTCTGCCTGTCAACAAACTACATATTTTTTAACTTAAATTTCCTTTCGTTGTAGCCAAGCACCTCACAAGTAACGAACCATAAGCCTACCAGCTTCATGTGTGGGTAACTGTACAAATGCAAATAAAATCAATTATATAAAGATTTCTAGTATGAGACTGTGGAAGGCCTTGTGTCACTCTTTAAGTATAGTATATAAATAAGATTATAATTATACAGTAAAATGTGTATAGTGTACTGAACATGTGAATAGCGTAGTGAAGATGTGTATATGGTAGGCCTACTGGAGATATGTGATGTGTAGAGTAACACCCAGAACTGTCATGTAATTGAGTTGACACTCAGGTGTGTTGTCTTGTATCAAACACATTTTACCATTTATAAGCCACATGGAATCTTACCATGATGGCTGCATGTTACTGCATAAAGTGTGTCATCATTTCCTCAGTTTCAGTTCACTCTGATTTACACAGAAACATTAATTTTACTCATCAGTCCCAGGCAGTAATTTCACAATTATAAAAACTCTTTCCGCACATTGGCTTAACTTAGACTACGGTTCTTTAACTTACACCTAAATTCTCAACAACCAAATAGTCTACATAGTAAACACAATATAAATTAAATATCTTTAAAACATTATGAAATATGCTAAAACATTCATAATACAATCTCTCAACACTCGAGTTATCCTTCAGGCCAACCCTAACTTAGGCACAAATAGGTCCCCCCATGGAGCCAGTTTATCTTTTATAACCCTGTCAATGCTATATATACGTCAGGTTATACATTAATAGTTAATATCATAACACTATAATAGCCTTGGCTTTACAGTTTTTATGTGTACAGTATTAATATTCTACAGGACATGGGTACGTGTCGCGGTGTGCGAGGCAGGTGATAAAATTCACTTCGTTGATTTGTCCATTTCTGTCGTATATTTTTCTATATGACTATCTTAACATACATATGAAATGTAGTAGAAAGACTCCTGTCTCTCTGGGTACACCCATATGCCGAACACGCCAGCATTATCTTAAAAAATGGCAAAGAATGTTGGTGAAATTGATGGTCCTACATGATCAGCTGTCCAATGTTTTGAGTCAATGGGGGGTAGGGAGGACAGCCGACCAATAGAAAATTGGCTTTACCTCTGTGACGTCATGCCGCCTCCTCTTAGATTATACCTCCATGATGTAAACAGCTGGGAGTCTCAGTCTCCCATCATACAGCATAAACAACAATGCAGCAGCGCCATGCGCATCCCACACATACAATACTGTACATCATTAATAATACAATAATATACTCTTTAGTGACATAAGTTTGTTATCTTTAACGCCCCCTCACAAACTGAAGTCACTCTGTGACCACACTAAATTTTAACAATTTAGCCTTGGGGAGAGGCTTTGTAAACATGTCTGCTACATTATCTTCTGATGGTATATACTCTAATATGACATTACCATCTTCTACCTGACTTCGAACATAATGCTACTTAATATCTATATGTTTTGACCTTTTGTGATAGACTGGGTTTTTAGCTAATGCAATTGCACCTTGGTTATCCACTAATAATACTACATTATCCCTCTGGGATCCAGTAACATCTGCATATAGTTGTGATAGAAAATTACACTCCTGAACTGCATGGCTAGTGGCTACATATTCTGCCTCACAAGTAGAGAGGGCAACCATATTTTGTTTCTTACATTTCCTAGATATGAGAGGGCCATGAATATTCAGCTTAAAACAGTAACCCGTAACACTACGCCTGTCCTCTGAAGATCCCCAGTCTGAATCACAGTAACCAGTCAATATTAATCCTGTTTCCGATTTACAAAACTTCAAACCAAGATAAATTGTTCCTTTGACATACCTTAATACATGTTTAGCTACACCAAGCTGAGCTACAGTTGGTTTTGACATAAATTGGGATAATTTTGTAACTACAAAACATAGGTCAGGTCTGGTTGCAGCCATAAGATAAATAAGACTTCCAACTATTTCCCTGTAAAGTTTGGGATTCTCTAATACACTGGATTCAAAATTTGCTATCTTACTGATGCTGGGATCACATGGAATACACTTAGGTTTACAGTCTGACATGTTGAAGCGTTGTAGAATTTTCTCACAGTACCTTTTCTGGTGCATTATTATACAATGGTCACTTGACACAAATTCTATTCCAAGAAACCATGACAGTTGGCCAAGGTCTTTCATTCTGAACTTCTTACACAATATTACCTTCATAGAATTCAATACCTCAGCATCACTAGCTGCTATTATTATGTCATCAACCCAGAACAGGGTCAGTACAGTAGAGTCTTCATCTATCTTATGATACACACAATGGTCCGATTATGATTGAACTAACCCTTCCTCAACCAGACTATCATGCAACAAGTTATACCAATTTCTGCCACTCTGCTTTAAACCATACAGGGATTTCTTTAATTTACAGACAAGTTTATCTCCTTTTTCATTAGTTTTGACAAAGCCCTCCGGTTGCTCAAGGTATATATCACAATCAATATCTGCATTCAGATATGCAGTCTTTACATCCATTTGATGAATCTGTAAATTATCTTGTATAGCTAACTGTAATAACATTCTCAATGAAGTCAGTCTGGCAGTTGGAGAAAAAGTTTCATGGTAGTCTACCCCATAAATTTGGGAAAAATAAAACTTGCTACAAATCTGGCTTTGTGTCTCTCCCCATTATGTGGATCATCTTTCACTGAGTAGACCCATTTACTCCCTACAAAAGACCTCCCCTCAGGTAGCTCTGTTAATTCAAATGTATTACTCTCAGTTAGGGCATCAATCTCTTCCTGCATAGCTTTTTGCCATAACTGTGAGTCTGGGGATTGTATTGCTCCCACATAAGTATTAGGGGTCTCACATACCTTATGACAATAACGGACAGTAAACCCTGCTAACATATAATTTTCATCATCATCATCTCTTTCTAAAACATAATCCTTCAGGTAGCTGGGAGTGTTTCTCACTCTCGGAGAGTTTTGTCTTGCATAACCCTCGTCAGTGTTGGCTCCATTAGTTTTATTCTTGTATTTTACCTGATCTGATTAATCCTTAGTTGGTTGCCTGCACAGAGGCTTGGAAGGACAATGCATATCATCATCATTACCACTCTCATACCCTAGAATCTTTGGCATTTCTATCTCAAACCTCTCTGTAAATATTACACATCTTACTCTCCTAACTTCCCTCTTCTCTGGAAGATACACAAAATAAGCTGGGCTCTGTCCATCATATCCCACAAACACTCCCCTCTCACAGCGTGCATCTAACTATTTACAATTTTGGATATAAGCATAACATACTGTACCAAAAATATGCATATTACTTAAGTTTGGTTTACTCCCAGTTAATACTTCTACTGGAGTTCTGCCTGTTCTTGGATTAAAACAGCGATTTCTTATGTATGCAGAGGCTTTCATAGCATAAGGCCACATCATTTTGGGTAAATCAGCCTCTAGTAAGAAACACCGTGCCATTTCACACAGCATTCTCCAAGAACGTTCTACTGTAACGTTTTGATGCGGGGAATGAGGTGCTGAGTACTCCTGCTTGTGTTTCACCATGAGGGATTTAAATTTCTTGGATATATATTCACCACCATTGTCAGTCCGCAAATGTTTTACAGATCCATAAGGTGCACTGTCAGCTAGAAATTTCTCTGTGGCTGATATTGTATCACTCTTTTCTTTCATCAGGTAAACCATGAAGGCTCCTGAATGATCATCCACAAATGTAATTGCATATTTAAATCCTCCCTTATCCACTACATTCATTGGGCCAGCTAAGTCACTGTGTATTAAATCTAAATTCCTAGTTGCTCTTTTATCTGGTTTCCTGTTTGTAGATCTACTCATTTTTCCTAAGATACCTACAGGCTTCACAATGAACTTTTTCCTTTTCACCAGAAATATGCATACCTTCCACTGCCTTCTCAAGTTATATAATGTCCTTAAAATAACAATGGCCTAGGATTTTATGCCTCTCCTCAACGTTCACTTGCACATTTTCAACATTATTACTGAAGTATAAGTTACCCTCTCTTTTCACGTTGAATACAGAGCCATCTGGTGTAACTGGTTCTGCATGGTTAGGTTCAAAGTTTGCACATACACCTTTTCTTGTTGCAGCTGGAACCGAAAATATGTCAAACTTATATGAGGGAATGTATAAAGCATTTTTCATCACCATTTCCCTTGGTTTACCATTTATATCATACAACATCACACTAACATCACCTCTGCCTAATACATCTCCAGTTTGTCTACTTCCATCTGCTAGTTGCATCACTTGTTTATCTGGTTCAAAGTTTCTGTCCAATCTAATAAACTTGGTCTTGTCTGTTACAATATGTACTGATGCACCACTGTCCACCAACAATGTACTGGTACCTGCCTTATTATCCTTGAGAGATTGTGTGCTGGCCTGGAATGCAAAGTTGTGGAAGTTGTCACCCTCGTCACTGTCCTCTCCTTTTGGTGCTTGGTCTCCCTCACTGCTTACTGTGTTTGCTGTGGTGGCATTCTTCTTCCTGCACTGGTGGGTGTTGTGGTTGTTGGATTTACACTTGTTACACCACCTATGGTTCTGCTGGGCTCGCTGGGGACACTGGAAGGACTTGTGACCTGGCTGGTGGCACTCATAACATTTCAGTGGGAATCTGCTTGTATTCATCACACTTTCTTCCTCACGGGAGCTTCTTAACTTTCCTGATTCTTCATAGTTCATCAGGGCCTTCTTGAACTCCTGGAACGTCATTTCCTTTTCCCGTTGTTCCACCACTGTGCTGAAGGTGTCGTATGCTTGAGGGAGTCCACTCAGCACCATCGCCATAGTCATACTATCACTTACTGCTTCGCCTGCTTTCTTTAGTGCTGCTGTCACTGCTTCTGTTCTTATTATGTAGTCTACCAACTGTTCGTCTCTGCCCAGCCTGAGTGTTGACAGTTTCTTGTACAGTGAAATCACCCTAGGTTTGCTTGCACCCAGGTAATAGTTCCTTAGGATCTGCAATGCTTCCTTGCCTTTATCTGCTGCATCGCGAAGAATCAAGGCAATGCTTCTGTCATCTAGTAGCTGAATCAACTCTGCATATACTTGTTTGTTCTTACTTTCTTCCGCCGTCCTTCCCTCCAGTAAAACTTCATCAAGCTTCTTGGTCATCAAATTACCTCGAAACTTGGCTTCCCACACTTCAAATTTTTCTCCATCTCCATCAAACACTAGTCTGTGTCTGGGCCCATAACCTGTTAGAGTTGATGACATCTTGTAGGAGACTGGAGGGTGTGAGGATCACAGAAACAACGAGTTGCCGGGATCTATGTATTTTATGTAAACAGCTGGGAGTCTCAGTCTCCCATCATACAGCATAAACAACAATGCAGCAGCGCCATGCGCATCCCACACATACAATACTGTACATCATTAATAATACAATAATATACTCCTTAGTGACATATATTTATTTTTTTTTTTTAACAAAATCCAACTCAAAATTAGGCTGGGGTGTGTTGTTCACTGTGCCAAAGTACCAAACCTATTAAACAATTACTTCGGCTGAAAATCGCAAAAAACTGTGATTCGCGAGGCCTGAAATGCATAGTAGTGTGTGTGTGTGTGTGTGTGTGTGTAACTCCTCTTGTCTTCTGTATAGTGACGTATATAAATAAGGTGTCGTCATCTAGTGGGACAGAAGAGAAGCTACGGTACCAACATCACCACGAAGCTCCACTACTGTTTCATCTGGTGCAACACCCAATAATTTCGGGGCCTCACAACAGTCATGGTCTACTGACAGCCTACAGCCCCGAGGTTGAGGTATAGAAAAAAAAATGGTGTAACCCTTTTAATTTGAAGTTCATATTCTCGTCCTGTCCTTTCACTATCCCTCCCTTCTTTACCTTTCTCTGTTTTATCATCTGATGTACAGTCGGCGGCAAAAGTCCTGTCGCCTCACTTGTTTCACCGAGGCACGCGATCTTCATAGACTCGATATTATTAGGTGTAGAAAACGTGCATATTTCTCGAGTCCATGAACACTGCTTGTCTCGGCGAAGCAGGTGAGGCGAGTAAGAGTAAGGGTTGATGGCAGGTGTTTCAGATGTGAGAGACGGAACTGGTAGCTCACACAATGCCTGGTGTATACGATGGTAACGCTGAACTGGTGAAAGCGGGAGTGGAGGAGACTGTACAGTCATCTCATGTACAGTCACGAGCACTAATAAATATTCAGGTGTGTTTCAATACCTAGAGACAGTAAATAAATGCACAATAAAATCTCCATTGGAATTACTTCGTTGGTGAATTTGTCCTGTTCAAAGCTTCAACCAGAGCTGTAAACTTATTAGTGCTCGTTACTGTTTCTCTCTGCCTGGAATTTCTCACAACTATGTCTAGCCAAATTCAGTTTCGTCACCTACACTTTTATTACGTTTTATTTCTTACTTATTTTAAGTGTTGTAGTTAGTTATGTTGTAGTTAGAAAATAGGAGGTTAGTGAGTCCTTCAAACATTGCTATGAAACACACACATACACACCTATATGGAAGGAGCTTGTTTCGTGGCATAGTCAGGAGGAATCAGAAGCCACCAAGTCTCATACACGATCACAGGGTCCTTAAAGGGGTGTGGGAATAGGGGGACAGGCTTGGGGAGTTTGGGGGGGTGCAGGAGTAGGGACACAGGCTTGGGGGGGGGGACTGAGGGGGTGCAGGAATAGGGGGACAAGTTTGGAGTGGGTAGAAAGCCTGTCCCCCTATTCCCGCACCCCCCAAGCCTGTCCCCCTACTCCCACACCCCCTTAACTATCGCCTTTCCTATATATAAACTTTTGGAGACAGGATTTCCTCACTCACTCACCCTTATATTAAACTTTACCAGGTGACCAAAGTTGAGAATGTAGCCGGGCTCCACTTGTTGTCTTCAAAATATCCCGAAGCTCAGAGACGCCTTACAGAAACACGTCCGTTCACTACCACTGTCAGCCACTACTACTTTATGTATGTGTATGTGGGTGTATAAGAGAGAGAGAACGTGTGTATGTGTGTATGTGTGTGTAAGAGAGAGAGAACGTGTATGTGTGTATGTGTGTGTAAGAGAGAGAGAACGTGTGTGCGTGTGTTTGTGTAAGAGAGAGATAGTGTGTCCGTGTGTTTGTGTAGGAGAGAGAGAACGTGTGTGTGTGTGTGTGTGTGTGTGTGTGTGTGTTCTCCGGTAACAGCCAAGCAATATGTCCTTTATCATCTTGGTCAATACTCATGTTTCATAATCATAACCATTAATAATACCAACGTTTTATTACAGTAAGTCTCAACTTACATATTCTACAAATACTCTTTCTGTGTCTGTGTGTGTGTTTATATTTTCTTTTCTTTTTTATAGAGTAATGTTGTTTATCATCAGTTCTTTATTATTTCTATGTATGTATGTATGTATGTATCACTTCACTCTTATTGTCCATCACAGATAAAAAGACTTTAATTAATAAACAAAGGAGGACTGATAATAAAACATTGATTTGCAACAAATGCAAACTTTTTGTTTCTATTAAATCACAGGTTACAGTCAAAGCAAATAATTCCAACAAACTATTCCCAGCAATATCAGGTACAATTATTTTTACTCATCTGGAATTATTTCCTGGCATACTTTGGGTGATTCAAGGTATTCCAATGTACACTCGAGCTCGTAAATTCGCGACCACATCCTCAAAATGTTTATGTCATCTGAGCTGGTAACACTGTGTGGAGAAGGTGTCGTTGTAAGTGAAAGATTGTATCATATCCATCTACTATGTTCCACCAACTCTGATTCCTCCCCAAATAAATGTTACCAGCTCAAATGACATAAACATCGAAGTACGTGGTCCCAAATAAATGTTACCAGCTCAAATGACATAAACATATAAGTACGTGGTCTCAAATAAATGTTACCAGCTCAAATGACATAAACATCGAAGTACGTGGTCCCAAATAAATGTTACCAGCTCAAATGACATAAACATCGAAGTACGTGGTCCCAAATAAATGTTACCAGCTCAAATGACATAAACATCGAAGTACGTGGTCTTAAATAAATGTTACCAGCTCAAATGACATAAACATCGAAGTACGTGGTCCCAAATAAATGTTACCAGCTCAAATGACATAAACATATAAGTACGTGGTCGCGAATTTACGAGCTCAGGTGTACAGCCACAATCAAATATCCACCGACACTCTCCTTCCATCGTAGTAAATATTATCTTGGTAATAAAGAACAACACTTGTATGATTTTGCAGCACCTCATAATAAGAATTGATGGAGGTTGAGTTGAGATAAGTTGTTCTATGATTATATTGTGAAAAGATACTGATTAATTTGTATGTACAGTCGGCAGCATAAGTTCGCTTCATTTCCACCTATGTATGTATGAGCTATAATGATGATATTACACAATGTAAATGCAGAGATGACAGATATAGTTCACATGTGGTAAATTACGTATGTTGTTGGTATAAAAACTATTTGAGAATGCAACTATCTGGTCATATTAACATTATTAAAGTCATGAGACAGACACAAATTTATGCTGCCGGCTGTACGATGGAAGGAAAGTGTCGTTGGTTATTTGATTGTGGCTGTACCAAAAGAATAGACTACTATCTCATTAAAATACAGTTTATATTCAAAGTAAATATCTGTACAAAAAACAGTAAAGGTCTGTGTGTGTGTGTGTCAGTGCAACAACAGTGTGAGAATCACTAATTCATTTTATTCTAGGTATAGAACACACACATACATTTTCTCTTTCTCCCTCTCTCTCACATACAAGAAACAAAACACACATACTCTCTCTGTGTGTCTCTTTCTCTATCCCTCTCACAATAAACCAAAACTAAAATACACACACACATATATTATAACTCCTTATAGTGGGTACAGCCATGACTGATAATGATGCACCAGCGTCCAAGATCAGAGTTCGAAAAATTAAGTCTTCTAAACCTCTCTCATTTTTTAGAATGGTTTGGAAAATAATTTGTTGGAACTCTGTTTAGTTGCTCTCCAACACTCCTTGGACCGTGGTCCAGCACTATCAGCCATGACTGTACATAGAAATAATACAAGTTGTTGATATTATATTATAACTCCTTATAGTAAGTACATAGAAATAATACAAGTTGTTGATATTATGTTATAACTCCTTATAGTAAGTACATAGATATTATACAAGTTGTTGATATCATGTTATAACTCCTTATAGTGGAGTATAACAATATAACAGCAGGTCTTTTATATAAAACATATCAACTTAATTAATAGAATATGCAGTTTATTTTGTCATATAATAAAACATTGAAATTATTAGTAAAAAGATGGTATTAAAACTTTTTACTGAAAACATGAAATTAGATAATAATTATGATAAATATAAAATAGGTTATACTGTTTATCAAGAGTAAACAAAGTTCATAATGTGATGTGTGCTTCATTGTTACTGATTGTCTGGTACTTGTGTCTGTATGTGTGTGTGTTTCCTTGTTACTGGTTCTCTGGTACTTGTGTCTGTATGTGTGTGTGTTTCCTTGTTACTGGTTGTCTGGTACTTGTGTCTGTATGTGTGTGTGTTTCCTTGTTACTGGTTGTCTGGTACTTGTGTCTGTGTGTGTGTGTTTCCTTGTTACTGGTTCTCTGGTACTTGTGTCTGTATGTGTGTGTGTTTCCTTGTTACTGGTTCTCTGGTACTTGTGTCTGTATGTGTGTGTGTTTCCTTGTTACTGGTTCTCTGGTACTTGTGTCTGTATGTGTGTGTGGTTCCTTGTTACTGGTTGTCTGGTACTTGTGTGTGTTTGTGTGTGTGTTCCCTTGTTACTGGTTCTCTGGTACTTGTGTCTGTATGTGTGTGTGTTTCCTTGTTACTGATTGTCTGGTACTTGTGTCTGTATGTGTGTGTGTTTCCTTGTTACTGGTTGTCTGGTACTTGTGTCTGTATGTGTGTGTGTTTCCTTGTTACTGGTTGTCTGGTACTTGTGTCTGTATGTGTGTGTGTTTCCTTGTTACTGGTTGTCTGGTACTTGTGTCTGTATGTGTGTGTGTTTCCTTGTTACTGGTTGTCTGGTACTTGTGCTCGTTTATAAAGAAAGAGAGCCAGCCTACGATACATTGGGGCAAGATACTGCAAAATGTTGATGTCCACAAACCTAATCCAAGAGAAGTAGAAAATTCCAGATATTATTGTGGCAAAGAACAAAGTCACTATTTCTAGCCTCGGCAAATACAATGCCACGCTCCGGATTTCTCCTTTCCACACCTGGTCACACAACGTGATGTTCTGTGTTGAGTTTGTTTCTTGTTCAGAGTCAGTAGTGTTGGGTTCAAGGTCAGAAATTTCTTTTTTAATTTCCGTGATATCTTTCTCAATGTCCGTAACATCTTGCATAATGTCTGAAATATTAACACACTTGTTGAGTATAAAAGAGAGAAAACAAATATATGAACACCAATGTTGAGTATAAGAGAGAGAGAGAGAGAGAGAATAACGATCTCGTTATCTTATCATTATAATTATATTAACTTATACTGTGAACAAAGTATTATTTCTTAACACTATAAATACTCATTATATATATATATATATATATATATATATATATATATATATATATATATATATATATATATATATATATATATATATATATATATATATACAACTCATTGCATTACACACACACACACACACACATATATATATATATATATATATGTGTGTGTGTGTGTGTGTGTGTGTAATGCAATGAGTTGTCTGTTGGTTGATGTGTGTGTGTAGGTATAATTATGTGTGTAAGCCACTGAGTTATTTGTTGGTTGGTGTTTCCTCTTGTGTGTGTGTGTGTAAACCATTGAGCTTCCCTGTTCCCTGTGTGTGTGTGTGTGTGTGTAAACTATTGAGTTTCCCCTGTGTGTGTGTGTGTGTGTGTAAACCATTGAGTTTCCCCTGTGTGTATGTGTGTGTGTGTAAACTGTTGAGTTTCCCCTGTATGTGTGTGTGTGTGTAAACCGTTGAGTTTCCCCTGTGTGTGTGTATGTGTGTGTATATAAACCACTGAATTATTTGTTGGTTGGTGTTTCCCCTTGTGTGTGTGTTTGTGTTTGTGTGTGTGTACACCATTAAATTATTTGTTGGTTGGCGTTCCCATTGAGTGAATGTGTGTGTGTGTGTGTGTGTGCCATTGAGTTTCCCCTGTGTGTGTGTTGATTGGTCATGTTGTATGTTATAATGTTGTGTATAAGATAAGTTTGGTTACACTCACCAGTGGAACAGGGTTGACTCACTGTACCACACTCATTTTCATCATTACAATTAAGTGTGATAGTAAGGTTGGGAAAACGAGGAAGTGATCTGCTACAGTTGTGTTGTTGTATAGTCTGGTTGTGTCCTGGTGTGGTCTCAGTCACCCTCATCCAGTCTATTCCCACCTGTAATATTAAATTATGATAATTATACATTCATAAACACACCTAGTATAATGTACAGTACATTTGTGGCATATAGTCCTTGACCAGGGTGTAATGGAAAGTCTGTTCCAGGACTATGTGCTTTGACTGTACTTAACCCCTGCAGACCGGGAGGGGGGGTCCCTGCCTCCAGATTTCTACCCTGCCGCCAGCGTCAAAATTCCTCGATTTGTCCTATATTCACAACGCTCACACTCTTAACCTATATAGTGTACTGACTTCAAAATTATTCCATCCTTACCTTCAATTCTTCCTCTTTCCAATGGTACCATCGGGAGGGCTGTACGATGAATAGTTGTGGAGATAGGGCAAGTTTAAGTAGACCATGTCTGTGCGCAAATCTGCAGTATGTCTGTATGTACGCGCGGGATAGACTCAACCACGGCTTAGTGTACAGTTTCCCGCATAACTCCCTTTTCAACTCACTCGTATTACTACTATTATGTATCGTATGTCATGATTTCAACACTAAAAATAGTATGAACACTTGTAGGAATATATCATCGTGTAACTGTCACTTAGAAAATGATAAACAAACCGACTTGTACCGTAGGAAACACGTATATTTACTATCAATTGTGCCTGTATGGGTGTGTTTTGTGGTATTTTCTTATTACTACCCCATTATGTATCGTGTGTCATGATCTATACACTAAATAATAATTTGTAACCTTGTAGTAATATCATGGTGTCACTCACGTACATATATTCACTACGGTATTGTCTTACGATCGTTAGAGCACAAATTCGGACAAGGGCAATTACTTAAAAATCGCCCAGCCATCGTGAGGTCCCAGAATGGACTGAGTGGGTTGCGGATCGATATTGTGAGTGTATTTTCTCGCCCAACGACAAGAAAAACTAGCCCTACAGGGCGCGAAATAGCGCTAAATCGCTGTGACGGTAGGTGCTGTTACCCGGTTCCATACGTAAGACGCTCTATCACGTCAACCGGTCTTTAGGGGTTAATGTGTATATGTGTACTGAAATTTTGAAGAATCTTGACGGAGACACAAAAAAAGAATTGAGAGAAATTACTAAAGACTTATATGAAGAGGGTGAATGGCCATCTGATTTTGTAAACCTTATTATGATAACCCTCCCTAAGAAAACAAGACCAGTAATATGTTCAGATTACCGAACAATGAGTCTAGTTAGTCATGCTGCTAAAATAATACTGAAAGTACTTACTAGAAGGGTGACGAATAAAGCTGAACAGTTCATAGGGAAATATCAATTTGGTTTTAGAGCTGGGTGTGGAACGAGAGAAGCAATTGATATCATGAGGATAATGAGTGAAAAGATGATAGAGAATTATCAGGACATTTTTGTGTGCTTTGTTGATTTCGAATTTTTTTTCGACAGAGTACAGTGGAGAAAACTGTTTGAGATACTGAAATAAATTGGTGTGGACTGGAGAGATCGTAGATTAATAAGAAATTTGTATTTGAATCAAACGGTAAGGGTAAGAGTTGCTGAGGGTGAATCAGAACCTGGAGAAGTTGGAAGAGGTGTGAGACAGGGATGTTCTTTATCTCCTGTATTATTTAACATCTATGCAGAGACAATGATGAATGAAGCATTGTTGGAACTGGAGGAAGGAGTGAGAGTGGGTGGCAGGATGGTTAAGTCAATTAGATTTACAGATGACAAGGCAATTGTATGTAACAGTGAAACGGGATTGCAGGAAATGGTTAATAGTTTGAATAGAACAACTGAAGAATATGTAATGAAAATTAACGAATCAAAGACCAAAGTAATGAGAATTGCCAAAAGACAGGGAGCCCATATTAAAATAATGATAGAAAATAAAAATTTAAAGGAGGTTAACAGTTTCCAATATCTTGGCAGTATACTAACAAGGGATGGAAGGTGCAGTAAGGAAATAAGAACCAGAATTGCAATGGGTAAAGCTGCATTTACAAAAGAAAGACGTCTTTTGACAGGAAATTTGAAAATTAAAATTAAGAAGAAATTGGTGAAGAACTTGATATTGAGTGTGGCACTTTATGGTGCAGAAAAATAGACAATAAAAGCAGCAGATAAAAGGAAATTAGAAAGCTTTGAAATGTGGATATGGCGAAGAATGTTGAAAATAAGTTGGAGAGAACATAGGAGAAATGACGATGTGCTGCGAGAGGTGGAAGAGGAAAGGAACCTCATTAATGTGATAAGAGGAAGACAAAAGAACTGGATTGGTCATGTGTTGAGGGGAGAAGGTTTACTGAGAGAGGTGATGGAGGGCAGATACCAAGGGAAAAGAGCTAGAGGAAGGAGGAGGAAAGCAATGCTGAATGATCTTAGAGGAAACAAAAGTTATATGGAGCTAAAAAGGTTAGCTCAAGATAGAGGGAGATGGAGAAGGTATGATCCATGAAAGGACCTGCCGATGAGCAGAACACTTGATGTGTATATGTATACAGGCTTAGTCTAATGTACATAATGTGTATATGTGTACAGGCCTTGTCTAATGTAAATAATGTGTATAGACCTAATGTACATAATATGTACATGTATATTAATATAACACACACATACATGGAAACATCATCCAACACAGAACACACATACACACACACACACACACATACATGGAAACATCATCTAACACAGAACACACATACACACACACACATACATGGAAACATCATCCAACACAGAACACACACACACACACACACACACACATACATGGAAACATCATCCAACACAGAACACACATACACACACACACACACACATACATGGAAACATCATCCAACACAGAACACACATACACACACACACATACATGGAAACATCATCCAACACAGAACACACACACACACACACACACACACACACATGGAAACATCATCCAACACAGAACACACACACATATATATGGAAACATCATCCAACACATAACACACACACTTACACACACACACATACATGGAAACATAATCCAACACAGAATTCAAACACACACAATTCCTGTTAGACTCACAATATTCCTATAATATAATTATAATTATAGGAATTATTAATATTATTATTATTATTATTATTATTATTATTATTATTATTATTATTATTATTATCATTATTATTACTTTCATTATCATTAATATTACTTTCATTATCATTAATATTACTTTCATTATCATTAATATTACTGTATATATAATAATAATTATTATTATTATTATTGTTATATTATTATTATTATTATTATATTTATCACAAATATTTTTATTATTTTTATCATTATGAAATTTATCATTATTATTATATAGCTCTAAATCATTATAATTATCATGATCATTATAAATATCATTATCATGATCATTATCATTATCACTAATATTATTATTATCATTGTCATTATAATTTTCTTTGTCATTGTTATTATTATTGTTATTAATGCTATTATTATTATTACTATCATTATTATTATTATTATTATTATTATATTTTATTATTATTATTATTATTTCATTATCATTATCATTATTTCATTATCATTATTATTACTATCATTTAGAAAAAGAAAAAGGAATAAAAATAAGAAAAGGTAAAAAGAAAGAAAAAGAAAGAACAAGAAGAAGGACAAGAACAACAAGAACAAGAAGAACAAGAAAAAGAAGAACAAGAGATGAAGATGAAGAGATGCTGATATTAATAATGAGAGAGACATGACATATTAATTTAGTGAACTGTAGCCTACACAACTGACCTGAACCAAGTAGTATCGTGGAGGTGATGTGTTTGAAGATTTGTCATAGTACAGATGAACACTGGTGGAGTCAGGAAGGTACCCAACATTACACAACACCTCCAGCCATATCTGTTGACCTATTATGTTGTTTGGAGTGTGATACATTGTTACACTGGCATCACCAACATAACCATCACCAGAGTATGACAACTCAATACTCCAGTGTTGGGTTGGTAGGTCCTTGAAGGTAAGTCTGGTCACCTGTTCCTTCCCTTCCATCACATCTATTGTCATGTACGACGATACATTGGTGTACTCTGAAGGTGAAACAATGAAATGATAGTGTTGTGTACACCTTCATAACCTCCTACTCTATCCTTCCTTATCAATACAATTAGAGAGAGAGAGAGAGAGAGAGAGAGAGAGAGAGAGAGAGAGAGAGGTCTTGTAGGAATTAATGAATGGTAATAGAGAGGTGGGATAGCAAGAATAATGGAAATAGAAAGAAAAGAGGGACAATTAGCACTAACAATAAATAAAATAATAGTTAGAGCTTCATGCGTTTTCTCTGGTGATTTCATTTTATAGAAAATTATTAATAAGCAGAATTTTATATGAGTAACTATGATAAAATAATTATATATAATTTATACTTATTTTAGTAATTTCCCTTCTTGTAACTCATTTCTCTATATCTCTCTTTCTCTCTCTCCCATGCTTTTTTTCACCTATTCTCTATCTCTTACTTTTTCTCTCCCTTCCTTCCTTCTTTCTCCATCTTTCATTATATTTTCATTCCCCCCCCCCTCTCTCTCTCTCGCTCTCATGCCTTCTTTTCTACCTTCCCCCTTTCTCTTTCCCTCATACTTTCTTTTCCACCTTCCCTTTATTTTTTTTCTCTCTCTCATTCTCTCTTTCATGCCTTCTCTTCCCCCTTCTCTCTATCTCTCATGTCTTCTTTTTCTTCCTTCTTTCTTTCTTTCTTTCTCTCTCTCTCTCTCTCTCTCTCTCTCATGCCTTATTTTCCACCTTTTCTCTCTCTCTCTCTCTGTATGTATGTGTGTGTGTGTGTGTGTGTGTGTGTGTGTGTAAATTGATAGATATACTAATAGATATAATATATTGGTGTTACTGACCTGTTATGTTGGGAGGTGATAACACTTGACCACAGTAATCACCGGCATAACACCTCACCTCCAGCTTGTTATAAGGCAAGTCATCCACACCTCGGGGACACTGTTGGTCAGATACAAGACTTTGTTGGTCCCCTTCCAGTTCTTGATACACCTTTATCCACCACTCTGTAATCTGTATCACCATCAACACCATTAGTTTCACACACACACACATCTAAATTATTTCTTCTTCCACCAATTTGCCACACACATACACACACATATTTAGTATTCCTTAATAAACCAATTTTTCACACACACACACACACACACACTATTATATAATGATACGGAATAGTATTAACTTTTCTTAAAAATATATAAATTTGAGTTAGTACATTTAGAATTTTGAATTTATAGGTTTCTTAGAGAGAGAGAGAGAGAGAGAGAGAGAGAGAGAGAGAGAGAGAGAGAGAGAGCGTGTGTCTGTGTTTATACAAACATGCTGAATTAAAAGAAATATTAAGTATATAACTATATTAGATAATAGAGGCAAAATTATATTAGTTATGTAATATATTATGTTGTTTATGTAAACTTAAAATGGTGCGGGAGTAGGGGACAGGCTTGGGGGGGGGATGGGGGGGGTGTGGGGGTAGAGGACAGGCTTGGGGGGGTTTGGGGAGTGTGGGAGTATGGGACAGACTTAGGGGGGGTTGGGGGGGAGTAGGGGGACAGTTTGACGGTGGGCTTAGGTGTGGGAATATGGAGACTGGCTTGCAGGGGGTAAAAAGCCTATCCCCTACTCCTGCATCCCTCCAAACAACCCCCCTTCAGCCTGTCCCCCTATTCCCGCACCCCTATATTAGGATTTATAAATATAATAAATATACTGCTGTAATACCAGAGAGAGAGAGTGAGGATAAAATGAACAAAATAAAGAGAGAGAGAGAGAGAGAGAGAGAGAGAGAGAGAGAGACTTACCTTGAGTATGATACTGATGGTGTTGTGTGGTGGTTTCATATTCCAGGGAGTCACCACACGACCAACATGATCCTGGAGACAAGAGAACTTCAGATACTCCTCACCATAAGATGGCCAGCGTCGGAAGTCTATCCATACCACAGGGGTGTTGTTGATGTCCAGTGTTCCCACCTCCAGCCTCACAGTGTTCGCCTCAGTGCTTGGTGGAGGTGTGAGGACGATCTCCGCCTCCAGCACCACCTCCTTCATCATCATCATCCTCGTGTTGTTGTTGTAGTAGTGGTGGTTGTGGTGTAGTGGTTCCCTGTAGCCAGCCAGGTGTGGTATATTCATCACATCACAGTTTGATGGGGTCTTCACTGTTGTTGCTTTACTCTCTGATGGACAACAAATATACATACATGTTACTTTTAATATATATATATATATATATATATATATATATATATATATATATATATATATATATATATATATATATATATATATATATATATATATATATATATATATATATATATATCAGTACCTTGATTCCTCCAGGAACATAATAACTATAAAGGGGTGCGGGACTAGGGAGACAGACTTGGGTAGGTTTAAGGGGGTGCGGGAGTAGGGGGACAGGCTTGTGGGGGATTAGGGCGGTGTAAGAATAGGGGACAGGCTTTCTACCCACCCCAAGCCTGTCCCCCAATTCGCGCACCCCCCCAGTCTCCCCAAGACTGTTCCCTAAACCCTTAGGGACCGGTTGCCGTGATAGACCATCACAGCTATTTAGCGCCATTTACAGCTATGTAGGGCTGGTTTTTAGCTCTGGCCTAAGCCAAGAGCTCTAGGTTTTATCGTAATTATTGTTTTTGTTCTTGTTCTTCTTGGGGCGACCACTTCTTAAAAGGGGTTCAACTGACTCACTCACTCACTCACTGTCTTCCTCCCATCCATTTTCTTTTACCGACATTGAATCATTTTTTCAACCGAGAGGGGGTTCAACCGAGGGGTTCACCATCAATAAAAAGGGTTCATTTTCAAAATTTCAATATAACCATATGAATACGAAAATCCAAATAAAACATAATTAATATTTTTGAGACCTTTACATATGGATATTTTATTATTTCACTTGAATCATTAAGAACCGGAGCTTTTGAAGGGTTTTCCTTCATGTTCTTGTCAGCGGGCTAGAAAACACACTCACAATATCGATCCGCTATCCACTCAGTTGATTCTGGGACACCACGATGGCTGGGCTATTTTTAAGTATTTGCCCTTGTCCGAATTTGTGCTCTAACGATTGTAAGACAATACCGTAGTGAATATATGTACGTGAGTGACACCATGATATTCCTACAAGGTTATAAATTATTATATAGTGTATAGATCATGACACACGATACATAATAAGAAAATAACACCACAAAACACGCCCAGGCAGGGGAGAGTGATGGTAAATATACGTGTTTCCTACGGTACAAATCAGTTTGTTTATCATTTTCTATGTGACAGTTACACGATGATATATTCCTACAAGTGTTCATACTATTTTTAGTCATGACATACGATACATAATAGTAGTAATACGAGTGAGTTGACAAGGGAGTTTCACGGGAAACTGGACACCCTGGCCGCAGTCGTGTCTATCCCGCGCGTACACACAGACACACTGCTGATTCACGCGCAAACATGGTTCACTTCAATTCGCCCTATTTCCAAAACTACTCATCATACAGCCCTCCCGATGGTACCATTGGAAAGAGGAAGAGTTGAAGGTGTGTAAGAAACTATATTGAAGTCAGTACACTATATAGGTTAAGAGTGAGAGCGTTGGGAATATAGGGGAAATCGAGGAATTTTGACGTGAGCGGCAGGGTAAAACAGGGAGGCAACGACCTCTTACCCAGGTTTGCAGGGGTTAAGGACGTAATGTATGTATGTATGTATGTATGTTTTATTATTATTAATATTATTATTGTATGTGTGTGTGTATGTGTGTATGTGTATGTATGTCTGTGTGTATGTGTATATGTATGTATGTATGTATATGTATGTACACATGTGTGTGTATGTATGTGTATATTTGTTTATTATAATATATTAGTATATTATTATATTTAGTATATTTAGTATATTTGTTTACCGGGTCCTGTTTATTGACATTCTTTGAAAGAATAATGTGTGTGTGTGTGTGTGTTGTTACGACCCTCTCCTCTACACCATTCGACTTCCAAACTACCTTCAATTATCACTACCAATCTTGGCCAAAAACATCCGAACTCGCTATGGAGTTGGGTTCGGGGGTTCATGAGGCCTCATAAGAAGTGACTTTCAGTCGTCGTTAAGACACACAGTCAGTATCAAGGCTCCACTCACCCTGTACAGGTCTCTTCCTCCATCCACCTCATCTCAGCTTACACACTCGTTAATACCACCATTACGAGTGTCTGCCAGTACTCCGTCTGCATTCACACACGTATCGTTTATTATATATGTTCTCTTATTTTCTCTTATGTCTCACCAGTTATTCTTGTATATGTAGAGGTTAGGTTTATAGTTATAAGATGTCTAGTTGTTTGTCATTTATTGTCTTTATTTACATCATATTATCTAAAATGTTTCAAGTTCTTCATTAATTCAACTTATTGTTATAGCCGTAGGACTAGAGCCTGGAATTAAATAATTACTTTTATCTGTTTAAGAGTTTTCAACGTCTTGGTTGTAACAGTGTGTGTGTGTGTGTGACAAATTAGTGGATGAAGGAATAATGTTTGTGTGTGTGTGTGTGTGTGTGTGTCACCACTCCAATGTACCACAAGTGTATAACCTTATCTTGGTGTTACGTGCTTAATTTTCTTATATTGATATTTAAATGTTGGTTGTCAATAACTTTTCATTCATTATTAATTATATAAAAATCCTTGTCTGACATCTAATTAAATGCTAATATAGTATATAATTTAATTAAATAGTATAAACATAAGTTGATGGATTAGACTAACCGGTGTTGCAGAAGTTGATGGTTGCACATTGTTCAACATTATCTGGACACTTGTCTGTCAGTTGAAGTTGTGGGAACTCTGGTAGGTCGTAGGGACACTTGTAGTCCATCAACTTCTGGTTCTTCTCCTCCTCTTCATCATTGTTAGTCGACAACCCAACACTCTCCTCCCTGAAATAATAATACACATAATTATTTACATCATTATTATATTCATCTGGTAATAGTTAGGTTAGCTTAGGTTACTATATGCTAAGTTATTGCAGGTTAGATTATATTTGGATAGGTTAAGTCACAGTAAGTTAGGTTACTGCAGGTTAATTTGGATTAGGTTTGGCTAGGTAAGGTTTGGTTAAGTTACTGCATGTTAGGATTGGTTAGATTAGCTTTGGTTAGATAAGGTTTGGTTAGGATAGATTAGGTTAAGTTAAGTTTGGCTAGGTAAGGTTTGATTAGGTTGGGTTTAGGGTTTAGCTAGGTTTTGTTAGGTTAGAGTTGGCTAGGCTAGGTTTGGTTAGGTCAGGTTATGATAATTATTGTCATGATTTTACATGTATACATTGCTAATAAAGAGAACAACTAACTTTCTTCTTGAGAACATCAGGTTGATTTTCCCACTTGTAGTGGGTGAATGACAATGGGTAGGTCATCTTCCTCCAGGTGTCGTAGTAAAGATGATAACACCCAACCCTAAGCTTCAGAAAGTCTTGAAGTGTCAGCTTGGTGATGACGTCTGGTCCTGTGATGGTATTGACACTGGAAAGATCATCTTCACTAGTACAGGAACACATGATGTTGACTTGGTTATGAGGTCCGGTAATGTGATCAATGTCAAGTGTTGCCAGAGTTTGATTATCCTTTTGATTCATGATGTGGAGACTTGTCCTCCACGTGGTATTATTATCAGGTGAAGACAACAACTGAAAGCGAGCCTCCAGGACACCTTCACCGATTTTGTTCATCTCTACTGGTTGTTGAGGCACCATGGATGACTGGTCGTAGGCGGGACATTCTGGTGAGAGAGGAAAGTTGTTAGTAATGTTTTTAATATTGGGTATTTTTAATATTGGGTAATATTTTTGGGGGGTAATTTTAATATTGAGTTTTTTAAATTTTGGGTATTGTTAATATTGGGAAATTTTAATATAGGATTTTTTAATATTGGGTAATTTTAATATTGGGTATTTTTAATATTGGTTAATATTAATATTGGGTAAGATTAATATTTTGGGTAATTATAATCAACAACGTCTCGATGATTTTTGTCTAATGTACAGTACATTGCTTGATTATAATAAACTATATGGTTATTACAACACACACACACACACACACACACACACACACACACACATTTATTCCTCCTTTTCTTTCCTACACACACATCTTCCTTACGCTCTCTTTCTTACACGCACACACCTATTCCTCATCCTGTCTTTCTTACACACAGATCTTTCTTATTCTCTCTTTTTTGCACACACACACACACACACACATTTATTCCTCCTTTTCTTTCTTTACTCTCTCTTTCTTACACACACACGCACACACATCTTTTTTCCTCTCTCTGTTTAGCACACACACACACACACATCCTTCTTCTCTCATTTTAGCACACACACCCACACACACACACCCACACCCACACACACACACACACACACACACACACACACATAAATAGTAACAAACAAATAATAATGACCTAACTTACCAGTACGTATACGAGCATCAATAGATGGTGTGAGAGCCAACACCATCACCACCATCACCAATATTACACTCTGTCCACACATCATATCTGTAATATAAACAATAATAATAATAATAGCCTCTGTATAGACACACACACACACACACACAGACACACACACACACACACACACACTATCATTGTAAACACATACACTACCCTATCCTTGTAAACACACACACTACACTATCGTTGTACACACACACACACTATCAATCAACACACACACACCACCCTACCCTATTAATCTACACACACACACACTACCATATTAATACACACACACACACCGCACAGGTGGAAGTATGTTGATGACTGCACAGTGGGAGTTCCCGTAATGAACACTGAGCTCAACTATACTCCACTTCAGGATACACTGGACAGGTTACACACGTGGACAGTGTACAACAAGGTCACCATTAACCATAATAAAACCGTGGTTATACACTTCCACACCTCAAGTGATGACCTTGCCACACCCCAGCTCAGTGTAAATGGCCACCCTCTAAAGGTAGTTCAGTCGACCAAGTTATTGGGGATTATCATTGATAACAAACTGACCTGGAAAGATAACACCAAAAACATCATCAGAGCAGCATCATACAGGCTTTATATGCTACGACGCCTGAGAGCACTGGGGGCACAGGCTGACGATCTCAAGACCATCTACATGTCGTTCATCCTGCCCAGATTAATGTATGCATCACCTGCCTGGTCCAGCTCCCTCACCATAACACAACAGAGGCAACTGGAGAGGGTACAGAAAAGAGCCTGTCGCACCATTCTGGGTAACAATTATACCAGATACCAGGATGACCTCACCACCCTTGGCCTCTCAAATCTCACTGACCGTCATCGTGAGGT